>CABHPH010149002.1:773-15409 GCA_902168325.1 Peromyscus nudipes | reverse complement strand
CCACCATGTGGTTGCTGGGAATTGAACTCAGGACCTTTGGAAGAGCAGCCAGTGCTCTTAACCTCTGAGCCATCTCTCCAGCCCTTTTTTTTTTTTTTAACTATCTTTTTTATTTTTATTTTTTGGTTTTTCAAGACAGGGTTTCTCAGTGTAGTCTTGGCTGCCCTGGAACTCCATCTATAGACCAGGCTGGCCTGTAGATCCACTTAGAGATCCGCCTGCCTCTGCCACCCAAGTGCTGCGATTAAAGGCATGCGCCACCACCACCTGGTTCATTCTATGCCATTATTAATTACTGTTTTATTTTATTTTATTTTTTTGTTTTTACCTGTCATTTGGTGGTAGTGTCGGCCTCCGGGCACCTGTCGCCATCCCAAGGCCACCTGTGCAAGAACAAAAAGGTACACACTAGTCTCTCTCAGCACTGTGAGACAGGACTCACATTTAAGGACACATCATTTAAAAGCAAAGAGAGAATGGAGAATTCTCAACTCAAAGCCATCACAGAACGCTAGCAGGGGAGGAGGCTGGATTAAAACAGCCCTGCTTATTATAGCAGCTGGTAGTGCTCGCTGGAAGTGGGCAGACAGTGCCAGGAGTGTAGGTGTGGGCCCAGCCTGGCCACTCCCCAGCTGGGTCACCTGAGCAAGTCACAACACTGGCCTGTCTGACTCTTCATGGAAACAGCAAGGATTAGCGCGTAGTTGATCCTCCACATCCAGTGGTTCCCAACCCCCAGGTCCCCAGCACAGGCTGAGGAGACTGTGGAAGAAAAACTATTCCCTGGACATGCAGAGAGGCCTAGAGTGTCATCCTTATTCCCTAGACAATACACTATTACATTTTGGGTTTTGTTGCTGATTTTGTTTTTAAGACAGGTAGCTCAGGCTGGCCTGAATACCCTGTGTAGCTAAGGATGACCCGGAACTCCTGATCCTCCTGCCTCCACCTCCAAGGTGTTTGACTTTCTCTCCTTCTTGCCTTTAAACACTTCTTTCCTTATTTGGATCAGGACTTTTTATTTTCCTAATTTATTATTTCTAAGTTTTATTTTTGGTGCCGAAGATTGAACCCAGAGCAGGGCTGCGTACATGCCAGGCAAGTGCCCTACCACTGAGGTCTGGCACCTTAGCTCTGTTTTGTTGGTTTGCAATGAGGGCTCATCATGTAGCTTAGGCTGGCCTGGAGCTCATTCTATGGCCCAGGCAGGCCTCAAACCTGTTATTCTCCTGCCTCAGTTTCCCCAGCACTGGGATGATGGTCCTTGGCCATCATTCTGGCCAGTCTAATATTTACCCCTCTTTCCTGCTATTGTTTTTTTTTTTTTTTTTTTTTTTTTGATTGTTTTTTTGAGACAGGGTTTCTCTGTAGCTTTGGAGTCTGTCCTGGAATACACTCTGTAGTCCAGGTTAGCCTCGAACTCACAGACATCCCCTGCCTCTGCCTCCCGAGTGATGGGATTAAAGGCATGCGCTACCACCGTCCGGCACTATTGGGTACTCTAAGTGGGCTGGACTGGATTAAGGCATACAGAACTTGAGCACAGGCCTCACTGGAAAACCCCCATCCACTGTATAGAACGGATGTGGCAACCAGGGACTTTGGTGTTCTCACGTGGAGTTCCACTGCTCACAGCCCACACGGGCTGAGAAACAACAGAACAGTGTCACTACGGGAGCACTAAATGTCAGCTGCTGTGTGTGACTGTTATTTGGTAAGAAAAAATATGAAGTATTCTGGGATGACAGTCACATAGTCACCTGTCATTCAACAATCAAACTACAGGTTTTGGACTTTTTAAACAGGCTTATTCTTACTCTTTATGTGTATGTGCCAGTGCCTGCATGCACGTATATATCATGCATGTGTGATGCCTGTGGAGGCCAGAAGCAGCCATGGATCCCACGGGCAGTTGTGAGCCACTGTGTGGGTGCTGGGAACTGAGTCCGGGCTTCTGCAAGAGTTATTAAGCACTGGAGCATCTCTCCAGTCCTTTCTTTCGATTTTTTTTTTTTTGAGACAAGGTTTCTCTTTGTAGCTTTGGAGTCTTTCCTGGAACTCACTCTGTAGCCCAGGCTGGCCTCGAACTCACAGAGATCTGCCTGCCTCTGCCTCCTGAGTGCTGGGATTAGAGGCGTGCGCCACCACCACCCGGCTCCTGTGGAGGTTTTCAATCACACTATTCTAGCCCCATCCAACCCCAGGGATGATGCTGACATCTTAGAGAACCACCGTTTGCCTGGCTCTTTGCTAAACAGCATCATTTCTTCTCCTAGCCTGGGGTTTCAGAGACAAAAGAATGAGTCCTTGACCCCTCAAACCCGATGACCACTGGCCCAGGCAGAGCTGGTACTCACAGACCAGCAGTTGATGTCCTACATACCCACACTCCTCTGGAGGACCACGTGTCACAGCAGAGTCACCCCAGCCTGAGCTGTAATGGGTCTTCTGCTGTCCTTCCTGTGCCGGTGAGTGTCACAGGTTCTCTCTCTTCTTTGGAGTGTTGATGACAGAACTCATCTCATGCATGTTACACAGGCACTCTCCCACTGAGCCACACCCCAGCCCCTCACTGGGGATTCTAGGCAGGGGCTCTACCACTGAGCCACACCCGAGCCCCTCACTGGGGATTCTAGGCAGGTGCTCTACCACTGAGTCACACCCCAGCCCCTCACTGGGGATTCTAGGCAGGTGCTCTATCACTGAGCCACACCCCAGCCCCTCACTGGGGATTCTAGGCAGGTGCTCTACACTGAGTCACACCCCAGCCCCTCACTGGGGGATTCTAGGCAGATGTTCTACCACTGAGCCACACCCCAGCCCCTCACTGGGGGATTCTAGGCAGGTGCTCTACCACTGAGCCACACCCGAGCCCCTCACTGGGGGATTCTAGGCAGGTGCTCTACCACTGAGCCACACACCAGCCCCTCACTGGGGGATTCTAGGCAGGTGCTCTACCACTGAGCCACACCCCAGCCCCTCACTGGGGGATTCTAGGCAGATGCTCTACCACTGAGTCCATGCCCTGAGCCCCTTAACTAGGGGATACTGGACAAATTATTTCCCATTTAAGCCCCACGAATGGATCTAGGCAGGCACTCTACCACTTAGCCATGCTCCCAGCTGCATTGGGGGATTCTAGGCAGGTGTTTTACTATTGAACCACACCCCCCAGCCCCTCACTGGGCATTCCTATAGGTAAGAGAGCTACTATCAAGCTACCACCACCTCCCAGCCCAGGTTGCCCCCTTGATGTGATAAAATGAAGGAGAATATGAAAACATGCATCATCATTGTAATATCAGAATGGGTTCGGTGGTTCTGGGCAGCCACCAAGGATCAGAACCCGCTACTTACCCAGCTGGCTCTCTGCACCTAGGAAAGGTCTGCAAGAAAACCAACACCATTACCCAACATGAACACAAGCAGAGCAGTCATACACAGTGAACAATCCACTTTTATTTTGTTGCAATTCTGGGCGTAGAACCCAGGACCTGGTGCATGCCACGTGAGTGCTCTATGACTCAGCCCTGGCCTCAGACCATGATAATCTTATCTATGTATTTATTTATTTTTTGAGGCAGGGTTTCAGGATATATCCCAGGCTGTCCTTGAACTCACTGTAACCCAGGCTTGCCTCAGCGATTCTCCTGCCTCAGTCTCCTGGCCTGTGCCGCCATACTTGATTTAATCCAGCTTACTTTTACGTGAACTGTTAGGGGATACAGAGCGGATTACCTGTTTATGATGAATGAGATCCCTGCTTTGTTCTCCAGGATCCACCTCAGGGTGGTAAGACTGTAATTGTCAGGGTGCTGAAAGGCCAGGCCTTCCGGAAGGCCCTGAACCACCACAGCTGCCTTGTCCTGAAGCATCTGCTCATAGGGAACAGGGACCATGGCTGTCGTCCCCAGTGCTTTACCTAGAAAAGGAAGTGAGAGATGGTACTTAGAGGTTTCCGCCGGCCAGCTTCTTCTAGGGTAACAGACACAGGGACCCATGGCTTGAACATACACTAAAAGCACAAAGTATGCTCTCTCTCTGCTTCCTGAGTATGGCTGCAGTGTGATCAGCCAGACTCTTCCCTGACTGTCGCCGAGGCTTCCCTGTCATGATAAACTCTATCCCTCTTGTGATGGCTAATCTTGGTTGTCAACTTGGATGCATCAGGAATCAACCAAAGCTTGTGGTGAGACGACCGACCCCGACTCTGAGCCACACCTTCAGGTGGCAGCCCACATAAAAGGACATGGAAAAGGGAACCACTTGCATTTTGCCGGCTTGCCCTCACTCTCGCCGGCAAGTTCATCTATCCTTCACTGATATTAGAACCTACTTCTTCGGGATTCTGACACAGCCTGAAGACCAGTTAAGACATCCAGGCCCGTGGACTGAACGAACTACCAGGTCCTTGGTTTTTCTGTCAGGAGACAGCCATTGTTGGATTAGCTGGACCACAGCCTATATGCCACTCTAATAAGTCATACATACATAATATATCTCCAGCACACACACACACATATACACATATATGGAAATGTAAGCCAAATAAACTGTTTTCTCCCCAACTTGCTTTTTTTTTTTTTTTTTGAGACAGGGTTTCTCTGTGTAACCTTGGTTGTCCTGGAGTTTACTCTGTAGACCAGGCTGGCCTCAAACTTACAGAAATCCACCTGCCTCTGCCTCCCAAGTGCTGGGATTAAAGGCATGCGCTACTGCTGCCTGGCTCCAACTTGCTTTTTTTGTTTGTTTGTTTGTTTGTTTGTTTGTTTTTTGTTTTGTTTTTCGAGACAGGGTTTCTCTGTGTAGCTTTGCGCCTTTCCTGGAACTCACTTGGTAGCCCAGGCTGGCCTCGAACTCACAGAGATCCGCCTGCCTCTGCCTCCCAAGTGCTGGGATTAAAGGCGTGCGCCACCACTGCCCGGCCCAACTTGCTTTTTGTGCATGGTGTTGTATCACAAACTATGGCAATATATGTGTGTGTGTGTGTGTGTGTGTGTGTGTATGTGTGTGTGTGTGTGTATATTTTCTATTCCACCAGTTCTGTTCCTCTAGAGAACCCTGAGCAATACACCTTTAAAACAACAGGCCACAGTAAACCCTTTCTCATTTCCAGAAATAAAAAATAAAAAAAGTAGGGGCAGGGGGTGCTGAAGAGACGGCTCAGTGGTTAAGAGCATTGTCTGCTCTTCCAGGGGACCTGGGTTCAATTCCCAGCATCCACATGGTGGCACTTAACTGTGTGTACTTTCAATTTCAGAAGATCCAACATCTTTTTCTGACCTTTGTAGGTACCAGGTACACACATATGTAGATATACAAGTAGGCAAAACATACATGCAGGCAAAACACACATACACCTATAATTTAAAAAAAAAAAAAAAGCACAAAGTAGCTTTTTCTTCTCTACCCTAAAAGATCAATATAATTCCCAATCAAAGCTGTAAAATTATGATCAACGCACCTAGTGCTTGCTTAACATGAACCAAGGCTCGGGGTTAATCCCCAGTACTGTATAAGGAGAGGAATGGTGGTACCCACGTGTACTCCAGCACCCACATGGTGGTTCACAACCATCCCTAACTCCAAAGGATCTGATGCCCTTTTTGGACTTTCACGGGCATTAGACACATACAGAGGCAAAAAAAGGAGAACAATAGGCCTTCCATTCATTCTCTGGGAGGCTGAACGGTTAGTTAGTGGTGCCTGCCCCAGGTTGGTCTCTGTCGAGAGCATCCCAATCCAGAGCTGAACTAACTCACTATGTGAAAACAAGTTGGACTGAGACATGGTGGGGTAAGTTAGCTTGCCTGGCACATGTTCACTCACCATTTGGAGGTAGGTCATCATCAGGGGCTGAGGGCCAAGGCACTAGAAGCCCATTCCTTACAGGGAAGTGTCACCTGGGATCCCAGGCACCCTGTGCTGAAGGCTCCCACTCTGAGGCACTTACACAATACAGAAAGAAATGCATGAAGCTGTGTGGGGTTGGGAAGCTAGGCCCTGAGAAACTGAGGGCAGTATATTGTTATTATAATTATGATGGTTTTGTGGGGTGTTTTTCAGACAGTCTCCTATTGCCCAGGCTGGCCTTGAACTCTTGATCCTTCTACTTCAGTCTGCTGAGTGCCAGGATTAAAGGTGTGTACCTCCATCCCAGCCCCTTATACTGTTTTCTTTTCCTGGTTTTCCTTTCCTTTCCTATTTTATTTATTTATTTATTTACTTACCCCTCCCCCTTATTTATTTGTTTATTTAGTTATCCCCCCAGCTTCAAACTCACAGAAATCCACCTGCCTCTGCCTCCTGAGTGCTGGCATTAAAGGCCTGTGCTGCCACCATCAGGCTTATTTATTGGTTTTTTTTTTTTTGAGACAAAGTTTCTCTGTGTAGCAACAGCCCAAGCTGTCCTGGAACTCATTCTGTAGATCAGGCTGGCCTCGAACTCACAGAGATCCGCCTGGCTCTGCCTCCTGAGCGCTGGGATTAAAGGAATGTGCTTGGCCAGTTCTCTTACTTTTGCTTTTGAGAAAGGTTGTCCATGGTGGCCTGAACTCCAGGTTGGTATCCAACTTGCAGTGATCCTCCTGCCTCAGGGTCCTGAGTGCTAGAATCACAAGTGTGCTCCATCGTGTCTAGCTTTCTTGTGACATTTTCCTATATGGATGTGTGTATCATTGTACTTTGCTCATATTGGTACTTATTACACTCCCCTTACGGGGGTGCCCATGCTCCATGGGGACTTACGGTAACAAAGGCAGAAATGATCTTCCACTGCTTTCCTGAGCAATCGGACTTCTCCGGAGCAGACCTGAGTCCCATGTTCGGGACACAGTGGCTTCTCTTCGGTCAGTCCTTCTCCCTGGCCTGCAAACATAGGATGAGGATGGGTCAGAGCAAGCGTTCTTTCTGTCCCCTCCCACCTGTATTTCTGGTACTTGGGGGGTGGGGTGGGGGATGGGAATCATAAAATGGCCCTTTAACATAAGGCACTAAAGAGGAGTTTTTGTTTTTCTAAGGATGGAAGTCAGGGCTTCACTTCACACATTCAAGACAACCACTCTACTAATGGAGCTGTACCTCCTAATCCCAAGAAGAGAGTAGTTTTTTGTTTTTAAGATTTATTCTTATCTGCATGTATATATGTGGATGCATGTCCTTGGAGGCCAGAAGAGGACATCCGATCCCTCGGCGCTGGAGTTACCAGAGGTTCTTAGCAATCTGATGTGAATGCTGGGAGCCAATTTGGGTCCTCTGTATGTGCAGCAACCACTGACCATCTATCTCTCCAGCCCCGACAGGGTAGCGGGTTCATATGATGACTAGGGCCAAGCATGGTGGTCACCCCTGAAATAAAGCTACTGCTCAACCCCTATGCCTGGGTGAGCACCGACATCAGTGACCCCAGCCCTTGGGAGTCTGAGGAAGGGGGCCAGCACACGGCAGCATTGACTAGAATCTCTCATTGACTCTGTCTCAAAAGGACAACAAATAACAAGAAAAATCCTCCAATCAGCAACTAAATCCCACACCATCTCAAGCAACTAGAGCTGGGCATGGTGGCACACATTTGTAATCCCAGCACTCAGGAGGTGCAGGCAGGAGGATCATGAGTGGTCGGTAATCCTCAGCTACCTAGGGAGTTTGGGCCAGCCTGGGCTACATAAGACCCTGTCTCAGCAAAAGTAAAAATTACACGCCAGAAAAGAAAATCCCAGGGCTGCATGTCTGATCAGTGCTGATGGGAAAATCCTCAACAGAATACTAGCAGGCTCACTCAACAATATTAGGATTGTATCCCATTGCCATGTGGGATTGATTTTTTTTTTAAAATTTATTAAAGGTGTTATAGAAACTAGAGAGAAAGCTCATTGGCTATGGTTATGAGTGTGAGCTGGTCTTGCAGAGGACTCAGATTGGTTCCCAGCACCAATATCAGGGTTCACAACTGCCTGTAACTCCATCTCCAGGGGTCTGGTGCCCTCTTCTGGCCTCTGGAACTGCATTCACATACACATAATGCCCAATACAAACTTAAAAACAAAAATAAATCTTTAAGTAAAAAAAACCATTGAAACTATGAAGCAAATCTTTTTTAAAATTTAGTATGTTTAATATGTGTATCATGTATGTGTGTATGTGTGGTATGTGCACATGAGTCTATGATGGGACCATCCATGAAGGCCAGAGGTGCTGGATCCCCCTGGAGATGGAGCTACAAGTGGCTGTGAGCCTCCTGATGTGGACGTTGGGAATTGAACTCGGGTCCTTTAGAAGAATAGCTCACATTCACAAGCTGCCTGTAAACCCAGCTCCAGGGGATCTGATGCCTTCTTCTGGACTCTGGCATTTACACTCATGCATACACACACACACACACACACACAAAATAGAAGTATATGTTTTTTTTTTTAAATCAATAAATGCAGCCAGGTGTTGTGGTGTAAACTTTAATCCCACCACTTGGAAGGCAAAGGCAGATGGAACTCTGAGTTCAAGGCCAGGCTGGTCTACAGAGCTAGTTCCAGGACAGCCAGGGCTCCACAGAGAAACCCTGTCTTGAAAAAACCAAAACCAAACAAAACATCAACAACAACAACAAACCCCAAAATCAATAAACTCAATATATCATGTTAACAGAATGATGAGCAAAATCATATTATCAGGCTCGGTACGGTGTATATGTTGTTAATTCATTCCAGCACGCAGGAGTCGGAGGCAGGAGGATCTCTGTAAGTTCAAGGCCAACCTAGTCTACACAGCAAGTTGCAGGTCAGTTAGAGTTACACGAGACCATCTCAAAAAAAATTTAATAAAGTGAAATGTGGGGTTAAAACTGGGGATGCAGTATACAGTTCAATGGCAGGTGGAATACGTGCCTAGCATGTGTAAGGCCTTAAATTCAATCCCCAATATAAAAACCAACCCACCAACCAAACAGCACCAGAGACAACAGGATACAACGGTGGCCACCTACAGTGCTGTGCGAAGTCTTTCTGGAAATCCTGTCTGGCGTTGACAAAGGCACAGCCTCGGTCTGTCCCCACCACGTACACGTCCGTCTCATACACGGCGATGCAGGCCACCTCAGCCTTGGACTTGGCCAGCTCTTTACACTAAGACAGAAAAACGAAAGGACAATGGTCTAGGATTGGTCAGGTCAGCTGAGGAGCTGAGGGGACAGAAGGAAAAATCAAGTACAGGAAAGATGGCACAACCCAGGATCCCAGCACTGAGGAGGTGGAGGCAGGGGGATCAAAGCTTCTGCGACACATAGCAAGTTCAAGCTCAGCCTGGGCTCAAAAACCAAAGCAAAAGAGGGGGCAAACTTTCTCCCAGACCTCCAAACTACTCACTCATTCTCCCTTAAACATCTCTTTCCATTCGCTACTTTTCATTTTATTATGAGGAGTAGCAGTAGAAATAGGAGAGAAGGAGAGAGACAGAGAGAGAGAGAGAGAGAGAGAGAGAGAGAGAGAGAGAGAGAGAGAGAGAGAGTATGTGTGTATGTGCACTAGCACGTCCACATCACAGTACTCATGTGAAGGTCAGAGAACAGTTTGCAGGGTCAATTCTCTCCTACTCTGTGATTCCCGAGAATTGATGCTCCTTTGTTTGCTGAACTATCTTGCTGGCCCTACTTTATGGTTATTATATTTACCTATAGAAACACATACACACCGGATAGAAGACCTGTGAGGGGGGCCTGGTCTGCCCTCACATCTTGCACCCCATTGTCTAGAAGAGGCCTGGATGTAGAAGGTCCATCATGGGTGCTTGCTTGTCAAATGTAGGAATGGATCTGTTTCCTCCCATGGTGTTGGGGGCAGATATTTCTAGTTTTCTTTTACTTTCTTTCTTTTCTTTTTTTTTTTTTTTTTTTTTTTTTTGTTTTAGGGGGTAAAGAGGATGGTCTCATGTGTCCCAGACTGGCCTTGAACTCACTGTTAGGCTAGCAAGATGGCCCAGTGGATAGCCTTACAACCTGACTTGACCCACATGATGGAAGGAGAACACTAGCTTCCCAAAAGTGGTCCTCCGACCTCAGGATGCATTCTATGGCATACACATTGGCACATACATCACTGATAGGTGATGTCATTCTATGTGCTGTGAATATGTGTTGCTCTGATTGGTTGATAAAGCCGTTTGGCCAATGGTGAGGCCGAATAAGGTTAGGTGGGACATTCTAAAGAGAGAGAGAGGAAGGAAGAGAAAGGGAGCAGAGGAGATGCTGCTAGCTACCGCCAGAAGAAGCAAGATGAAGAAGCAAGATGTAAAGGTACCAGTAAGCCATGAGTCATGTGGCAAAGTATAGATTTATAGAAACGGGTAAATTTAAGATATAAGAGCTAGCTATCGAGAAGCCTGAGCCGTTAGGCCATACAGTTTGTAATTAATATAAGCCTCTGTGTGTTCATTTGGGTCTGAGTGGCCTCGGGACCCCAGGGCTGCAGGAGTTGGGTGGGACCAGGAAAACTTACAACTACACATCATATACACGAAATACTATATAAAGATCACACCAACCCTTACTCACACCTTTGATGACCTTGAACTCCTGATACTCCTTTCTCTACCTCTCAAAGTGCTGGGGTTCACAGGTGTGTGCCACCACGCCTGGACTGAAGGATACCCCCATACAGACAAGAGGGGCTTATATAAGAAGTGACAGTGGGGGCTGGAGAGATAGCTCAGAGGTTAAGAGCGCTGGCTGCTCTTCCAGAGGTCCTGAGTTCAATTCCCTGCAACCACATGGTGGCTCGCAACCATCTGTAATGAGATCTGGCGCCCTCTTCTGGCCTGCAGACACACATGCAGACAGAAGCCTGTATACATAATAAATAAATCTTAAAAAAAATAATAAGTGGGGCTGGAGAGATGGTTCAGCGGTTAAGAGCACTGACTGTTCTTCCAGAAGACCCGGGTTCAATTCCCAGCACCCACATGGCAGCTCACAACTGTCTGTAACTCCAAGATCTGACACCCTCACACAGACATACATGCAGGCAAAACACCAGCGCACATAATAAACAAACAAATAATTAATTTAATTAATTTAATTAATTAAGTGACAGTGAAGGGTGTCACCATCCTTCAGCTCAACAACCATCTGAGGTATTGGCAAAACCGGAGTGTCTCACCATGGACTCCAGAGCAGACATGAGGAACGTCACCACTGTCCTGTCTGAGGACTCATCTCCAGCGGGCAGGGTGGACACTGCTACCTGGGCCATTGTTCCTGTAAAAGAGAAACAAGGATGTCAGTGGTGTCCGTGTCCCAGTGATCAGATGACTACAGTCCTGTGGGTACGAGCTGAGGGTCCATTATGGTTTAAAGGTTTGATCCCCAAGCTGGTACAGGATGGAGATGCCCAAAGCTTTGGGAGGCGAGGCATCCCTGGGACATTGAGGGCAGGAGGCAGTCCTTAGAGGATACCCAGACCCTACCTAACCTGCAGCTCCCACAGTAAAGAAGCAAGGTACATGGAGGCAAGAATGTGTGGTGAGGTGGGTCCCATCATGGCAGACCAGGAAGTTCTTGAGATAAGAGCTTTACATTTTTTTTTTTTAAAGCCAACGTCTCATAAAATAGCCCCTGGTTGGCCTGGAACTCAATCTATAGACCAAGCAAGCAGACCTCAAAATCATCAGGATCTCCCTGCTTCTGCCTTCTGAGTGTTGGGATCAAAGGAATGCGTCACCACACCTGGATGTTTTTGTTTTTATTTTTATTTTGCAAAAGGGTCTTATGCAGCCCACCCTGCTGACATCGAACTATGTAGCCAAGGCTGACTCTGAATTTCTGACCCTCCTGCCTCTATTTTCCAAGTGCTGGGAATACAGACACATACCACCATGCTTGACTTAAAATGTCAGCCTTTACCAAAGAAAGAAATGTGACAGGAGAGTGAGAGGGGCTGATCCTTATCAGTTGTCATGAATTCTGCATCAAGCAATAATGAACAAGCGCCAGTGTCCTAGTAATTATGCTTTATTTCTACCCTGTACATAACAACACAGGAGGCAGGGAAACTTTTTCTTTCTTAAAATGGCTTTTATTATATTTACTTATTTTATGTGTAGCATGTACACTAAAGCACACATATGAAAGTCAGAGGACAACTTTTTGGAGCCTGTCTCTCTCTCTCTCTCTCTCCCTCTCCCTCTCCAGACAAGGTCTCATGTAGCTCAGACTGGCCTTGAATTCCTGAGCCTGCAAGGAATGACAGGCAGGTGTCACCACATCTGGCTCCCAGGTTTCTTTTTTCTTTTTTTTTGTTTTTGGTTTTTCGAGACAGGGTTTCTCTGTGTAGCTTTGTGCCTTTCCTGGAACTCACTTTGTAGACCAGGCTGGCCTCGAACTCACAGAGATTCGCCTGCCTCTGCCTACCGAGTGCTGGGATTAAAGGCATGCGCCACCAACGCCCGCCCACCTCTCCCAGGTTTCTTTAAAAAAACATTTCTGCGTATGCACATGCAAATGTGAGTGGGGGTGCCCCCCAGAGGCCAGAGGAGTGTCTCAGATCCCCTTGGAGCTGGAGTTACAGGTGGTTGTGAGCCACCTGACATGGGTGCTGGGAACACAACTCAGGTCCCCTGCAGGAGCAGCTAGCACTCTGTAATCACTGAGCCATCTCTCCAGCCCATGCCTACCTTTATTATTGCTTTTGAGAAAAGGTCTCTGAAGCGTAAATCTAATTAATCTTATAAGTAAAAACCAGAAGTCAGATATCAGGGTAAAACCTGAAAGGTCAGAGAAGCAGGAGAGCCGCCACAGTCCGTCCTCCTCCAGTTCAAAGAGGCTGAGAGCCTGTCTCCGCCTACCACCCGCTCCCATGTGTCTTATCACTTCCTGTTCCTCTCTGTACAGACCTCCAGACCTCTAAGGTTAACTAGTGGCTAGCTCTGCCCTCTGACTCCAAGCAAGCTTTATTTGTCAGAACACAAACAAAATAGCACACAACAGGTCTCATTATGCATTAGCCCAAACTAGTCTCAAACTCATGATCCTCCTGCTTCAGCTTGCTGAGGACTGGAGTTACAGACAGGTATCACCAAATCCAGTGAAACTAAACGCTTCAGGCCATCAAGGAGTCCCATAGAATATAATCTCTTAGGACCTTTTCTACCTACACTTGAAGTGCCAGCAACATTCATTTAGATCATAGAATTTATACAGTAATTAACTTTTCCTTAACTGATGATTACAGGGCTGGGCTGTGGCTCTGTTGACAGAGTGCTTTTGGCTATGATGCATGATGTCTGGGTTTCCATCCTCAGCATGGAAAAGAACGCGTGGGTCACTTTTGGAATCCCAGCACTCAGGAGGTGCAGACAGACAGATCAGGAGCCAAGGTTAGCGTGGACTACACAGAGTTCAAGGCTAGCCTGGGCTACAATGAGACTGTTTCAAAAAAAAAAGTTTAAATAAAGTTTTATTGGAACACATTTCCACCCTTCAGTTTAGTGCATGCCTGCCTCTGGATGTCTTCTTGCAATGGCAGGGCTGACTGTGAGGAAGAATAAGAAAAAAAAATCCTTGTGAATTGCAGCTGGCCTGAGATGCTCCGTGTACAGCCAGAAGCTGGCTGGTTCTTTCATGGTCTCTGATCATGTTGAGATGAGGTGGTAGATCTAGAAGCCAAATTCCTTTGGGCTATCTTCACGCCTTTTAACAGACACTTACTGTCACCTCCGTAGCTGGCCTCATATCTTTATGACCACTAGATAAAAGTCTTGGAGCTTGATCAAAGCCCTTCCGCCTTCTGCCTCCACCAACCCCACAGCTGAGGCCGGGTGGGATGGTAAATGTGTGTCTTCTGAGCACTGGAGGCTGAGGCAGGAGAGATTCGGCAAGACGGAGGGAGTCAGATCTTTTCACACCAACGGTTCCTGGGCACCGATTCTGGGTCATTAGGCTCAGCAGCAATCACCTTGACCCCCCCACCCCCGCGGCGCCACCTCTGCAGAACCTCGCCCCGGTATTTTTTAGAAAGCTGGGCATGGTGGTCAACCATCTATAATCCCAGCACTTGGGAGGCTAAGGGAGAAGGCTATGGAGGCCAGCCTGGGCTACATATCAAAACTATCTTGCCGGGCGGTGGTGGCACACGCCTTTAATCCCAGCACTTGGGAGGCAGAGGCAGGCAGATCTCTGAGATTTCGAGGCCAGCCTGGTCTCCAAAGTGAGTTCCAGGAAAGGCGCAAAGCTACACAGAGAAACCCTGTCTCGAAAAACCAAAATAATAATAATAATAATAATAATAATAATAATAATAAACTATCTTGAGAATAAATAATTTAAGCATGGTGGTCTACCCCTGGACTCCCAGCAACGGTACCGGCTGAGATAGGAGGGTTATAGCTTCAAGGATAGGCTGAGCATCTTAGGGACATCTTGTCTCAACATACAATTCAATAAGTTGGGGTGGGAGCCGTGGTTCAGTGGTTACGAGCACTTGCTCCTCTTTTAAGTTTCAGTTTGCCCAGTTTTGAGTTCCCAGCACCCACAAGGCAGCTCACAACCATCTGGATCCAGTTCCAGATTTGCTGCCATCTCCTGGCCTCTTCCGGCACTGCATGCGTGTGCAGGAAGACATACAGGCAGAACTCATGAAGTAAAGTAAAAAAAA
>CABHPH010149000.1:0-48844 GCA_902168325.1 Peromyscus nudipes | reverse complement strand
TCCCTTAGTGATAGAGTGTGACTTAAGATTTGGATGCTGACATAAACACTTTACTCCTTAACCTGCTTTTAGTCATGGGATTTTGTCACAATAGCAGAAACCTAAGACAGAGAGGAAAGGGTTTATTAGGCTTATACTTCCTGATCACAGTCCATCACTGGGGAAATATATTTAGGACCGGAGCTTAAGGAAGAATCTGTGGGCAGGAACTGAAACAGGATTGGCTGTGGAGTACACTGCTTACTGGTTTGCTCCGCATAAGTTGCTTTCTAATGCAATGTCCAGAGGTGGTATCATCCACAGTGGAATGGGCTTTCCCACATTAATTATTAATTACAAAAATGCCTTGTGGATTTATCTACAGGCTGACATGAAGGAGGCATTATCTCAATAGAGCCCTGTCTTCTAACATGACCTGTTTGTATCAAGTTAACAAACAAACAAACAAACAATGACAACAACAACAAACCCCACAAAACTAACAAGTATGCACAGACATAAACTCATACACAAAATGCAAATAATTAATATACACTTAAATGTGGAAATTTTAGTGTATGAGCTTGTACGTAATCTTCTAAATGGTTTATAGGACATCTAATAGGTTTATATGCATATATAAAGAGCCATGCTGAACTGCAGTTAGCTTAATATTTCTTCAAATATTTGGTTGTAAAAATATATAAAACATACTCTTCCTTCAATTTGAAATGTCTTAATGACTATAAACTAGTCTATATTGTATTGATAAATCTGACAGTAGAAGCCTGAAGGTGATCACTAATGATATTAAGATCCACTGTTGGAACAACATTATTCCGCTCGGAAATTACTAAATGGATCAGAGGGGGTGGGGGTGGGGCAGAGAGGGAAAGAATCCGTCATTACTATAAGGAAGTCATAGTTAGTGGGAGTGGGGAACTTCAAGCATAGGGAAGCTTTAAGTGGGTAGGTCCTGGTAAGTCTCTGAGAAAGTCATGGACAGATCTACTGAGATGGGAGAGTTTCATTTGTCTACTCTTTTTCTAACACTGTGGGAACAGGCTGGGATTAATTCATAATCAAAAGAAAAAATGTGGGCAAAAAAATAAGAGGACAAACATGTAAACTTCCCATTAGAATATAAGCCAATCCAGGTGAGAAAAGAAAAGCAGCTTTACCTCAGAACAAAGATGGAAATCTTAGCTCTATTGATGAGAGAATATTAATTTCACTGAATGAATTATATTTTAATTGGAGATTTATATACATATGCATACAGAAATCTTCTAAACCAATGAACTATTACATTAAGACTCTTCAAAGCCTTGTGTCTTCAGGGTCTTGGTTACCTTACTCAGAAAGCTTTTTTATAATTGTATCCATTATCAGCAAATTTCATGGTGTCAATTAATTTTAACAGCTAAGTAATACTCCATTGTATAAAAGTACTACATTTTCTCTATCCAGTTGAGGGACATCTAGGTTGTTTCTGGTTTCTGACTATTATGAATAAAGCTACAATGAACATAGTTGAGCAAGTGTCCTTTTGGTGAGATGGAGCATCCTTTGGGTATATGCCCAAGAGTAGTATAGCTTCGTACTGAGGTAGATTGTTTCCCAGTTTTCTGAGGAACCGTTATAGTGATTTCATAGTAGCTGCACAAGTTTGTACTCCCAACGGCAATGGAGGAGCAGTGGAACCCCTTGATACACATCCCCTTGCCAGCATGAGCTATAACTTGTGGTTTTGATCTTAGCCATTTTGGCAGGTGTAAGATGGAATGGAATCTCAAAGTAATTTTGATTTACATTTCCCTAATGGCTAAGGATGTTGAACATTCCTTAGTGTTTCTTAGACATTTGAGAGTCCTTTATTGAGAATTCTATGCTTAGATATGTACTCCATTTTTAAATTGTATTGTTTAGATTTTGATATCTAGTTTCTTGGGTTCTTTATATATTTTGGATATTAGCCCTCGATTGGATGTAGATTCGGGGTAAATTCTTTCCTATTATGTAGGCTGCTGTTTTGTCCTATTGAAAGTGTCCTTTGCCTTAAAGAAGCTTTTCAGTTTCATGAGGTCCCATTTATTAATTGTTGATCTTAGTGCCTGAGTTATTGGTGTTCTGTTTAGGAAACTATCTTCTGTGTCAATGCATTCAAGGTTATTCCCCACTTTCTCTTCTATCAGGTTCAGTTTATTTGGTTTTATGTTGAGGTCTTTGATCCATTTGGCCTTGAGTTTGGTGCAAGGTGTTAAATATGGGTCTATTTGCTTTCTTCTTTATGCAGACATCCAGTTTGATCAGTACCCTCTGTTGAAGATGCTTTCATTTTTACAGTGTGTATTCCTGGCTTCTTTATCAAAAATCAGATGTTCACAGCAGTGCAAATTTACATCTGGGATCTTCAATTCAATTCCATTGATCAACTTATCTGTTTTTATGTCAATACCATGCAGTTCTTATTACTATAGCTCTGTAGTACAACTTGAAATCAGGGATGATGATACTACTAGCTGTTTTATTGTTCAGGATTGTTGTAGTTACCCTGGTAATTTGTTTTTTCCCTATGAAGTTGAAAATTGTCCTTTCAAGTTCTGTAAATTGTGTTGGAATTTTCACAGGGTTTGCACTAAATCTGTAGATTGTTTTTGGTAAAAAAAAATGGTCATTTTACTATTTTAAACCTACCAACCCCTGATGATGTGAGATCTTTCCATTTTTGATATCTTATTCAATTTCTTTCTTCAAAGATTTGAAATTTTTATCATGCAAGTCTTGCTTGATTAGAGTAACCCTAAGATATATTATATTATTTGTGGCTATTGTGAAGGGTTCGTTCTAATTCCATTTGTCATTTGTATATAAGAGGACTACTGAATTTTTTTAGTTAATCCTGTATCTAGTCACCTTGCTGAAAGTGTTTATCAACTTAAAAAGTTCCCTGGTGGAATTTTTAGGGTCACTTATATATACTATTATATCATCTGCAATAACAATAATTTAACTTTTTTTGTTTCTAATTTGTATCACCTGATCTCCTTCAGTTGCTTTATTGCTCTATCTAAAACTTCAAGTACTCTTGAACAGATATGCAATGTGGACAACCTTGTCTTGTCCCTAATTTAATGGTATCACTTTGAGTTTCTTTCCATTTAATTTGATATTGGCTCTAGGCTTGCTGTTAATTGTCTTTAATATGTTTAGATATGTCCCTTACATCCTTAACCTCTTCAGGGCTTTTATGATGAAGGGGTGTTAGGTTTTGTTAAAGGCCTTCTTAGCATCGATGGGATGATTTTTTTTTTCTTTCAGTTTCTTCATATGGTGGATTGCTTTGACTGATTTTCATATGTTCAACTATCCTTGCATCTCTGCAATGAAACCTACTTGGTCAAGGTGGATGATCTTTTGATGTGTTCTTGGATTCAGTTTGCAAGTATTGTACTGAGTATTTTTACATCTATATTCATATGTGAAATTGGTCTGTAATTCTCTTTCTTTTTTTGAGTCTTTCTGTGGTTTGGGTATCAGGGTAACTGTGACCTCATAAAATGAATTTGGTAATGCTCCTTCTGTTTCTACTTTGTAGAATAATTTGAGAAGCATTGGCATTAACTTTTCCAAAATGAAGAGTTAAAAAAAAAACAGGGATTCTTAAATACTAATGTATCTTAATGTTTCATAAACCATATTAGAAATGTTCCTTCCTTAAGATGATAGTGCCTGGCACGCCTTTAATCCCAGCACTTGGGAGGCAGAGCCAGGTGGATCTCTGTGAGTTCAAGGCCAGCCTGGGCTACCAAGTGAGCTCCAGGAAAGGCGCAAAGCTACACAGAGAAACCCTGTCTCGAAAAACCCAAAAAAAAAAAAGATGATAGTGCCTGTAGTCTGATATAGCTCTCTGTTTTTTATAAAAGAATAATGATTCCAATTGTTATTGATTTATCATCTCTCCCCATGAAGAATTCAGAAGTTTAAAAATGACAGGTTTAAATAATTTCAATAAAAATGTCTCTCACACTCCTGGAGAAAATAACAAGAGTAAGGAAGAGAAGCAGGCTAGGGAGATGACTTAGCATATCCTACTGGGCAAACGTGAACTTGAGTTCAAATTCTCAGCATCAGGAAAAGTAACAATGAAGGCGCACATACAGTTGTAACTCCAGTACTGTGGAGAGTGAAGACAGGAGGAGGAACACTTGAGGCTTGCTGGCTGCCAGCCTAACTCCAGGTTCAGTGAGAGACCCTGTGTCATGTGAGTGTCATGTGAATACTGTGGAGAGTGGTAGCAAGCAGTGTCTCCTCTGACATTTACATACATGCATGTTGAGAACAACCCTCTCCAGAAATATGGTTAACACAAAAATACATACAACCCCCTCCCACACACACACATGAGGGAGAGGGGAGGTGGGAGAGACAAAAAGAAGGATGAAATATTAGAACTGAACTCTGAAACTTTTAAAGGAAAAAAAAATTGGGGGAAACTTGTCAAGATTTCTACACAGGCAAGAAATTCTAGAATTAGGTTCTGACTCAGAAAATAATGGTAACCTTTGAGAAGTGGCATTTCATGAAATTAAAAGGTTTGAGGGCCAACAAAATGGCTCAGCAGGTGAAGATGATTACTGTCAAGTTGGAAGACTGTGTTCAATCTCCAAAACCCACATGACAGAAGGAGAGAAAAGATTGCTGAAAATTGTGACTTCCTCGTGCATTCTTTGGGATACACTCATCACCACCATTCCCCATACACAAACAAATAAACTGTAACATACACAGCAAGGGAAATATTTGCTCAAGTAAAAAGACAGCCTACAGAATGAGAGAAAATTTTCATGAATATTAATCTGATAAAGATTAATATGCACAAATTATAAATAATTAAAGAAAAAAACTAAAAAGTAAGAAATAAAACAATGAATATACAACAACGCTAGACAATGTCCCTTCCAGAAGACATAGGTCACTAAACAAAATCACCAGTGCCAGATGTGAGATATCTCCTTATAAGTTGTTGGTCAGGGACATCTTAAAAATCTCTAAAATAATGTAGGCTCTTGCCATTCTTCTTGATTTCTTAAAAAAATCTAAATGATAAGACTCTGTTACTGAAGACTTCATGCTCATCATGTGCAAGATACAGATAAATCAAGCATAGTGTCCAATCATGTTATTTAGGCTTCTGAGAGAGTAATGACCTTTGGTTTTACCTCCCTGCTAACCCTATGAATTACAATACTAACCTTCCAGGCAAAATGCTACCATTGGTACATTGGTGACATGATTATTATGGAGACCACCAACTATTGCCTGCTTGAGATAGAGGCCTATACTACAAGAGGAAATCCATACCTTGTACTGTAAATCCATCCTAAATCTTGGAACCTAAGCGGGAAAGTAATACTGCTGCTTAGCTAAATTCAAAGTGCATCAAGTTTCCTTTTATATATTGATGTATACCTGACTACAAAGGCTACTCTCAGCCTTTATCGGAGAAATCATTTTAAGTGAATAGAATTAAATAAAGATATAGGGACCCATGACCACATAAGATGCTGAGAACGAAGGATTGTTGATGGTTAAGCCCTAAATTAGGCATTTACACTATCCCCTTAATTCTCAGGTAACATTCTTAGAGGATGCAAGAATCAGAAGGTAAGGAGAAAGGCTAGAAAATGTCATCTTCTAAGCATGACATAGGCATGGCAACCATGAACTCAAAGCAACTGTACCTACTTACACTGGGTCTGTAGAAATCAGCTATAGCTGGGTACAGACTCACGAGGTACTACCACTTAGTATTGATAACTGGCAGATTCATGGAGACATAGCCTTACTCCCAGTTGTGTATCCACAAGTGGTCCAATCGGGCTCTAATGGTTATTTCTAAACTCAATATCAATCCAATGACGCTAGTTAAACTCTGTGGGACACAAAATAAGTCATGAATATGGGGAAAAGAAGAGAAGATGGGCAATAGTAGTGCAAACAATATATTCATGTGTGTAATAGAGAACAAAATTAACTAGTAAAAAATAAATAAGAAAATGAATGGAGTTCACAAAACAAGTAATAAAAATGGCAAGTGAGCATTTGTAAAAATGTTCAACATCCTTTGCTCTCAGAAAAATGCAACTAAAAACTACATTGAGATTTCATCTCATCCCAGTCAAAAAGGCAGTCATGAAACAAGCAAAGGACAAAGGGTCCCTTGTGCACTTCTGGTGGGGTCTTAAAACCGTCCAGTTTCAAAAATCTACATACTATATGATTTTTGTTACTCTTCTTGGTAATTATACCAAAGACTGCAAGTTAACATATCACAGGGATACTTACATGCCAATGTAAGCACTTTTTATAGTACCTGAGCTATGAGCCAACCTCTGTGTCTATCACCAAAAAAAGGGTAAGGAAGTTATCATACATACAGCAGATTTTTTTTCACCCATCCAGAAGAAGGAACCTATTTTTTTTTTACAGGAAAATGGATGTACAATCTGAAATAGCAAGTGAATTAAGTCCATCTCTGAAGCACAAATACAGTATGTCTCTTTCATTTGCAGGTCTAGATTTTATATAGATATATAAAAATGGCACATTTACAGACAGCTTGAAAGGAGAAATGAAAATGTTTGCAGGAAAGGTGACTAATTTTGGGCTTGGGGCAAGAGAAAGAAGGGAGATGGGTATGGGAGATTGTGCCCAAAGCACATTAGATACTTGGATTAAAATGGCCCTATGTAACCCAATATAATAACAAAATTGAAATATTTTTTAAAAGAGTAAAGGAGGTAAAAGGATTAGTTTCTCAAAGAAATAATTCATGGTGTAGATTAGCCTTGAGTATAATGATTAGGGTAAAATGCAGAAAAATATGGTGAAGGAATTTAAAGAGACAATGTCTACATGAGACAAAATCCTTAAGCTGAATGCTTCTGCATGACTAAATGTGGAGACCAAATGTCTGCTAATATTATAAACTCAATATCTTTGTGCTGTTCCTTTCAGGTAAGGAGTAGTCAAGGAGCTGAGTTCCTCTGCATTCTCCATGGTCATGAATAGCTAAAATATGGCCAAGATAATTTAAGCACAATAAAACCTAAACAAATAGAACACTAAGTGAATCCACCATAGTGTATACAGGTTCTGTAGCCCTGTTTCAAAGCACTAAGATAGAGTCTCTAGTAGATGCTGGTGTGCAGGGTGTTCCCTGAGCCTTCAGTAATAGACAGTTCATTGGTCATTTTACTACACACAAAGAAGACAGGTGAGTTATTGATATATGGTCACATTTAGTTTTGTAAGTATCAGAGGGTCATAGACTTTCAGCATTTTAACAAATTTGTTTACATGTTTTAAAATAATATTTTCTGTTCCAGAAAGTTTTCACATTTTGGCATCCAATTCATTTTGTCTAAAAAGAACACACTGAAAATACTATCTTGCATTTTTAATGGATAATTTTTCACTTGTTCTTTCAATAGCCACCGTTGCTACCACAGTTCACATTGCTGAAGTATCATTTATTTAATTCCTGCTTTAGAAATGAAAGCAATCTCCATAAGCGTAGGGGTAAACTCTTAAGAAGCCTATTTTGACAAGTTCATGTAAGATTAATTTCCATGATGTAACACTTCCATTCTGATTTTACTCTGCCCTGGTGGTGTATTCCACATAGGGCTACAGTCTTTGGTGTGATGGTTAATCTACATTGTTACTATAGAATTTAGAATCCCTGGAAACTACCCTCCAGGGTTGTCTGTGAGGACATCTTCAGGATGGTTTATGGAGACGAGAAGATGGAAAGACCCATTTAGGCTGTGGGTAGCACCGTTCTGTGGGCTATAGTTTTGGACTGAATTTAACAGTGCACAGAGCACCAGTGTTTAGCTCTCAGCTTTCCTCTGGGCAATGCAATGTGGCTAGCTATTTCTTAGGCTCCTCCTGTCATTACTTTCCTTTCAAAATAAATCTTCCTCCCTCAGCTATTTCTTGTGAGACATTCTGTTACAGCAACAAGAAAAGTAACTAACATACTTGATCACCAAGCAAGTCTCATATCTTATTGAAGGAAAAAAAGAGACTATGACTAAAAGCAAAATCTGTAAGAAAACACAGATAAAGGCCTCTACTTGGGAACTTTACAGCTGTGTAGTCTCTGATGTAAGACCAAATGTTAATGAGCCAGAGTTTATTCTCAATTGTGAGATAACTGTTCTTAAGCTTAGATTGTTCCTTTTTTCTTAAGCTCTTTGAAAGAATTCTTTTATCTTTTGACTGGTATTTTTACACAGCTCACACACTGTAATGACACTTGCTGGGTCTATGTAGTTTGACATTGCATGTTAATCTTTCTTTTGTGAAAAGAGTAAATATATATATATATATATATATATTGCACGCATAATGATTGTGGAAACCTGATTACGTATAAAGGACTATTCTATAGAAGAGAAAAGTATCCAGAATAACTCCTCATAATTTTTTTCTTAGGTATGTCCATTCTTTGACTTTTGGCACCTGTATATTTGAAAGCTATAAATGTGTGTGTGTGTGTGTGTGTGTGTGTGTGTGTGTGTGTATGTTTGGCAAGAGGCTTGGCTGTTGTTCCTTAGATCCTGCCCACTTGCTTCTTGAAACAGGATATCTTATTGAGTGAAACTTGGCAATTTTGACAAGCTAGCTGACCAGGATTTGCCTGTCCCAACCTGGGATTACCTAGGTGCTAGGATTACAAAAGCATCACTGTACCTCACACTGTGAGGCAGCTTCTGGGACATTGAATTATAGTCTTCAAATTTACATGGCACATAATTCAATGATTGAGCTGTATCCTTAGCTTGACATTCGCTTTTTAAATGAAAAAGATGTAATAATAAGATCTTGCAAAGAATGAGAGCATTGTTTGCTATCTTGATTGTTACAATGTTTAAAATAAAGTTTTGGTTCAGTTGCATGTACATATATATTTTGAAAAACAATATGCCTTCCTCATCTCTATAGTTGCTACTAATCTATACATCACCAAGTAGGCAATGAAGCCCCTTGGCAGTGTACTTACCCAAACTACAGCATGAAGTTTGTGTTAAACTATCAGTCTAGAGAACAGCTGACAGCAGAATGGAATCAGGAAAACTGATTTAAAAGTTATGACAAGAGTGCAAGATCAACTCCTCAAGAATGTGCTATTGTTGCTGAGGTTAAGGCTTCAGGCAATTAAACCTCCTTGGATTAGGTGAAAAAGGAACAGTATAAGATGGATTTCCTACCACAATGGGGTTTGTCATAATCAGAGTCCTTTTGTGCTAGAAGTAAAGGCCAAAGTGCAGAGCTAAGCTGCCGCCTGGCTATTTTGCAGTACAATGAGCCTGCTGTCTATTCGAATAATTCTATGCTTAAAATATATTATTATATCAAATTCTTTTAGTGCTACAGAAAACCATCTAAAACTGTTCTCCAATAAGTGTCTTATAAGAGAGGCTTTGCCATGCCAACCAGGATGGATTTTCCTGGATGTAACCTAATTTAAATGCATAAGAATCTCCAACTTGCCATTTGCTGTGTAGATAATAGCTCTAATACAAAAACGTAGATACCATTACCCTTGGTCAAGTTTACTGTTAAGCAACTGACTAATAAAGTTGGGGAATTTCAGACTGTTTGTCACTGCAGATATTATTACAGATAGCCCCTGGAGCGATTTTCAGAATTTCCTCCTGAATATCAAAGTATAATATCATTATCTGGTTCTACCACATCATAATTAGTTTTGTCTCAATGCAGGAGCAATTTTGCTAAAGCTTCTGGTACATTCAAATAGAATCCTTGAGATTAAGAAAGCTACACATAACTTTCAGGTATTTGCTGTCTGTCCCCATCTATGCATTTTCTACTACTAAATCATTTTTCATGTCTAGAATGATTTCCCTTTATGTGAGACGATGTTTCTAGTACTGACAATTGGGGACTTGGGGGTGACATTAGTCCAGATGTTAAGTACAAAGACTCTTTGATCATAAAAATGGTATGAAAAATGCCCCAATACTCCTGATTTTTATGCTGTTTATATTATGCCCTACCTAGGAAAATCCATCATGGTTGGCATGGAAAAGACACTCCCAAAGATCACTCACTGGGGCACAGTTTCAGACAGTTTTCTGTAATACTAAAAGATGTTCATGTAGTAATACTTTATCATGTAATTATACATACTATGTGGGAGAAGACAATGCTCTGAAAAGGACAGCATCTAACTTCAGAGAAACTCCTGGTCTTTTATTTTGTAAATTTCATTGCATATATTCATTTTTCATGGTACAGTGCTATGTAAAGACATTGTATGTAAATGCATCCTCAATATTGATCTTATTCTGCCTTTACACAGCAACCCTGCTCTTTCTTATCCTTTCCACTTTCCATCAGCCCCTTTCAACCCTCTACTGTCATGTAATTTATATATGCTTCATTTTATATAGCTCTATAAAATCTAGGAATCACATAGGAGAGAAACCATGGTATTTGTCTTTCTGACATTGGCCTGATTTGCTTATCTTCAATTGGACCAACCTTCTGCACATGACATAACTTCATTTTTATGACTGAAAAGAAATCCACTGCCCATACTCAGTGCATGTTCATTATTCATTTGCCTGATTCCTTCACTATTGTGGACAGTGTTGCAGTCAACACCAATGTGTGGGTATCTCTAGTAGGTCTTGATTTGAAGTCCTTTTGGCAAACACCTAAGAGTAGTATAGTTGGGTTTTAGAGCATATCTATGTTTAGTTGTTTATGAACCCTGAATACGGATTTCTGTATTACCGAGACTGTATTACACTCACAACAGTGATTTGTGAGTGTTCTCTTTATGTCCTCACCTGTATTTGTCATTCATTTCTTGACTATTGCTGTTCTGACTGGAGTGTGTGGGGAATCTCTGAGGTTGAAGACATTTTCACACATTTATTGATAATATATGCTTAATCTTTTGAAATCTCTCTATTTTATTGGCCCACTTATTTGATTTGTTTTAAGTTTATAAGTTCCTTATGTGAATGTGTATGTGTATGTGCACATGGGTGCAGGTGCCTGCAGAAATCAGAGACATGAGATTCCCTGAAGCTAGTTACAGGTGGTTGTGAGCCACCAATAGGGGTGCAGAGAAAAGTACTCAGATCCTCTGCAAGAGTTTCTGGGAGAATTCTTAATCTCTGACCCATTTCTTCAGTCTTTGATTTACCATTATTATTTGTTTTTTACTGATAACTTTATATCAACATTCAGTAGGAAGACTGATCAATACATTCCCTTTGAGTTGAATTTTTTTTTCTGTCTTTGGCACCATATTAGCATTGGTTTCATGGAGTAGTTTTGTGGTTTCCTTCTTGTTTGCATTATATGAACCAGTTTGAGAGGGATCCATGTTAGTTTTTTGTTTTAAAGGCTGCTGGAATCAGCAGTTAATCCATCTAGGCCTAAATGCATTATAGCTGGGAGATTTGTTTTGTTACTGCCTTTTATCAGTGCTTGCTACAGTCTCTTTTAAGTTATTCATCTCATCTCAGATTAATTTTGGTAGAACATTTATGTTTACAAATTCCTCTATTCTGCATTTTTTCAGTTTAATGAAATAAGTTTATAAGTTATATCCGAGTAGCTTTCAAATTTCATATCCTTGTAATGCTTCACTTTTTGCCTCTAATCTTATTAATTTTGGTTGTGTCTGTCTTTAGTTTGACTAAGTGTTTGTCAATCTAGTTTATCTTTTCCAAGAGTCATCGCTGTTTATTGATTGTTCATGTTGGCTTTTTGGTCATTTCTGTCTCATTTATTTTCTAACCTGATCTTAATTCTTTCTTTTTGTCTTTGGTTTGATTTTTCCTAGCTCTTTTTTTCACCAGGCCTAAAGTACCTCACCCAGATTTTTTTTTTTTTTGGACAAGTGTAGCTGTACACTTCCTTTGTAAAAGTATTTTTGTTATATCCTATGTTAGGATTTTGTTTTTATTTCCCTCTTGATTTTTTCAAAGATTTATTCATCATTCAGACATGTGTTGTTTAATCTCTGTGAGTTCATAAATGTCTTATAAATTCTTCTTATATTGATTTAAAATTTTTATTATTAGGTAGGTACAAACATAACTTCAGTTTTGGATTACTAAACTTTGTAATTTGAAACTATAACACATTTTTACATAAATAACATTATGATATCCATCATTTTAATGCATGTGTCACTTATTTTTTTGCTAAAGAACCACCATTTGCTGTTATTGCTGTATTTGTCTCATACTATTTAAATGATGCTAGAAAAAAGCTATTTAATTTCAAAATCAGTTGTAAAGTAGTAAGGACATTACAATGTAATAAGTAGTAAGTAACATTAACAATGCATTAATACACAGCAGTGGCAGCTAGGGAAGCTTCATAAAGGAGAAGAAAGTACTGCAGATGAAGAGCACAGTAGCCAGCTACTGCAAGTTGACAATGATCAGCTGAGAGCAATCACATGTAGTCCTCTTATAACTACATGAGAAGTTGCCAGATATCTAACAAGGGACCATTCAAATGTGCTATGTCATTTGAAGAAAACTGGAAAAATGAAAAAGCTATGGAGTGAGTGCCTCATATGCTGACAGAGAAACAAAATTTCTCAATTTGAATTTTAGTTTTTTCTTATGCTACACAACAATAATGAAACTTTTATAGATTATATTGTGATACGCCATGACAAGAGGATTTTTTAGTGACAAATGATGGCTGACTCAGTGGTTGGACAAAGCAAAAGCTCCAGAGCACTTCTCAAAGTCAAACTTGCACCAAACATCGTCATAGCGGCAGTCTACTGGTTTGTTGTTGGTCTCTTCCACTACAGCTTTCTGGATGTGAGCAACAGTGTTTTATTTGAGAATTGTGCTTTGTAAATGATGAAATACACCAAATGCCTGAAGAAAGAATTGGCAACATATAGGGCCCAACTCATCTCTATGACAAGGCATGACCACATGTTAAATAAGAAATACTTCAAAAGCTGAGTGGATTGGGCTGTGAAGTTTCAGTTGCTCCATTTACATTCATGTGGTGTCTAGCTAACTAATTATGACTGCTTCATGACTCTTGACAACCATTTTGGAGGAAAACACACATCATGAACGATGCAGAAAATGTTTTCCAAGAGTTCATTGAATCCTAAAGCACAGGATTTTATGTTACAGGATTATAAAAATATTTCTCATTGGCTAAAAAGAGCTGACTGCAGTGGTTCCCATTTTGAATGATAAAGTGTTTGAACGTAGTTATAATGAGTTAAAATTAACTATCCAAAACCATAATTTCCATTGCACCAACATAATACATTATGGAAAGATAGAATTCAAGAAAATATTTCAGTGTTCCTATATTTAAGACTTGCTTTATTTCTTATGATATTATATATTTTAGAGAAATTATATGGAATGTTAATGAGAATGCATATTCTACAGTGTTTGGACATTTGCTAGTTTATTTTGATCCCTGATGACATTTGATTCAAATAGTTTTCTGTTTACTTTTTGTGACTATAGTGTGGCTATATGGTGACTTTGGGGTATAAACTTGTACAACATCATAGTGTTGGAGGTAACCTGTGTATTTACATCTAGCACCCTCCCTCTTTTAACAATATGGAGCATTCCTGGGTTCTTTGTGTATATGCTAAAATTATATTTTTTAAAGATTGATATCCTAATTAATATGAAGTGATCTTTGTGTCTTCTGAATAATTTTGACTTGAATGTTATTTCTTTTTTTTAAAAAAGTATAGCAACATCTGCTTGTTTCTTAGTTCTATTTGCTCAGAATAACCTTTTCTCTTATTGTTGATTATGTCTTCAATGTTAAAATATACTTCTTTGAGGCAAAATTTGGATATACTATGTTTTAATCCAATATGCTAGTCTGCCATTTTTTTATATTTCTTTATTTATTTTGTTTTTGTGTATGGGCATGTATGTGTGTCATGGTTCACATATGGAGGCCAGAGGACAAGTTTTGGGAAACAGTCCTTTCCTTCCATCATGTATGATTATGGAGTTGAATGAAGGTCACCAAGTGTGGTGACAAGCATTCTTTATTTTATTTTATTTTATATTTTTATTTTATTTTATTTTATTTTATTTGGGATTTTTGAGACAGGGTTTCTCTGTGTAGCTTTGCACCTTTCCTGGATCTCGCTCTGTACTCCAGGCTGGCCTTGAACTCACAAAGATCCGCCTGCCTCTGCCTCCCGAGTGCTGGGGTTAAAGGCATGCTCCACCACCGCCCGGCGTGACAAGCATTCTTATCAACTAGACCATTTCCTTGTCTTTGTCTTTTGGTTAAGGAATTTAGACTTTAATTTTTAGAGTTGTTATTGAAATAATCATCATCTACCCCTTAATCTCTGATTATTTTTTGGAAGTAAAAGAACACTAGTAGCATAGTACATTAATATCACAAAGAAAAACGCAATGTCAGACAATGTTGGATTCGTAGCAAGAATGGAGATAATAGAAAAGTAAATAGAAAAAAATCATAGAACAGACAACACTAGTGGAAGTCGACAGTTTTGGCTTATGGTGGAATGAAACGATATAAGCTAAAAGAAACTCATGTCTCAGAAGTTTGTGTGTCCTTATTAACAGCAAAAAAATCTCCACTAAATACACAAACTTATAAAGATTAAAGGATTTATTACTGAATGATTAATGTGTCAAAGAAGAAATCAAGAAATAAATAAAAAACTTCCTGGAACTAAATGAAACTGAAAATACAACACAACCAAGTCTCTGAAACACATTGAAAGCATTCCTGTAAGTGAACTTCATTGTCCAATTCCCTACAACAAAAGGCCAGAAAGAGCATAATGGCTTAAAGTGCAACTCAAAAAGCTGAAAAACAAGAAAAAACACATCCAAACCTTGTCGATGGCAATAAATAATTTAAATCTGGGCAGAAGTCAATGAAATTGAAACAAAGAAAAAATTGAAAGAATCAATGGATCTAAGAGATGGTTCTTTGAGAAGAAAATAAGATTGAGAGACCCTTGCCCAAACTATGCAAAAGTAATAGAGTACCCAAACAAACAGAATCAGAAACAAACCAAGAAACATTACAACAGACACAAAAGAAATCCAGACTATTATAAAGGAATACTTTAAAAACTTGTACATC
This sequence comes from Peromyscus nudipes, assembly GCA_902168325.1. Classification (NCBI taxonomy): domain Eukaryota; kingdom Metazoa; phylum Chordata; class Mammalia; order Rodentia; family Cricetidae; genus Peromyscus; species Peromyscus nudipes. Next base: position 33,664 of record CABHPH010149000.1, on the reverse strand, counting down.
ATTAAGTAAGAAAACCTGTAAGAAAAAAAAATGAATTTCTATATCCAACTGAATCACCAAAATTAAACAACATAAACTGACAAAGATATTAAAAATGTAATTTAAAAAACTTCCAACTAAACAAATTTGAGAACCAGGTGGATTCACATGAGAATTCTATCAGAAATTCAAAGAAGATCTATAGCCAGTCCTTCTTTAATTATTCAAAACAAAAGAAATATAAGAAGCACCCTGAACCTCCTTTTATGATATCAGGACCAAGATAATGCCAAAACAAGATAAAGACATAGCAAAAATATAATAGAAAGAAAGAAAGAAAGAAAGAAAGAAAGAAAGAAACAAAGAAAGAAACAAAGAAACAAAGAAACAAAGAAAAAAAGAAAGGAAGGAAGGAAGGAAGGAAGGAAAGAAGGAAGAAGAAAGCTACAGACTAATATCCATGATGAACATAAATTCAAAATTCTCAATAAAATAATTACAAATCCAATACAGAACTACATTAAAAATTATATCTATCATGACAAAATTGGTTTTATCCCTGAAATGTAGGCCTGGTTCAGCAGAACAAGTCATGAAATATATAAACTACATGAGTGGACTTAAGTCAAAAGTGCAATAGTCATTGCAGTACATGCAGGAAAAAGCCTTGACAGAAGTCAACATGCCTTCAAAATAAAAGCATTTGAGAGAATGGACTAGATGGAGCATACCTTGACACAATAAAAGCTATATATGATAAACCCACAGATAACATCTTTTTAAATGGAGAAAAACTTGAAGAAATTCCACTGAAGTCAGAAAGGAGACATAACTGTCTATTATACCCCTTCCTTTTTCATTTTTGTTTGTTTCTTTGTTTGTTTGATTTTGGTTTTTCGAGACAAGGTTTCTCTGCGTAACAGTCCTGGCTGTCCTGGAACTCACTTTGTAGACCAGGCTAGCCTTGAACTCACAGAGATCCACCTGGCTCTACCTCCCAAGTGCTGGGATTAAAGGTGTGCAGCACCACCACCTGGCACCCCATCCTTTTTCAATATTGTATTCAAGACCCTAGCTGGATCAATAAAGCAAGAGAAGGAAATTAAAGGACTACAAATAGGAAAATAAGTCCAATTATCCCTATTTGCAGATGACATAACATTATACATTAGATATCCCAAAAATTCTATGAGAAAATTACTATAAGTGATAAATAAAGCAATGTGGTGGGATACAGAATCAACATGTACAGATGAACAGAATTTCTTTATGCCAACAAAAGCATACATTGAGATAATGGACACATTTCATTCACAAGAGAGTCAAATAAAAATGAAATATATAGCAAAAAATTTAATCAAAGAGGTGAAATATCTTTACAATGTAAACTTAAAGCCTCTGAAGAAAGGGGTAGAGAAAGATACAAGAAATGAGAAAGACGTGTCATGTTTATGGATTAGTATAAATAATTGTTGTGAAAAATAACCATTTTACCAAAGCCATTTATATTTCAATGGAATCATAATCAAAATCCCATTTCATTTTTACAGAAATAAAGAAAACATCCTAAAATTTGTATGGAACCCAAAATGGCCCTGGATAGCCAAAAGAACAAAAGAATATGGCTGAAGGGATTATAATTCCAGAACATAAGGTATATTATAGAGCCAAAATAATAAAAATAGTATGATACTGGCACAAAATCAGACATACAGACCAATAGAACAAAATGAAGAACCAAATAATGGGTATTCATAATGATGGCCATCTGATATTTGACAAAGTTGCCGAAAACATACAAGGACAAAAGAGCATTTTCAACAAATGGTACTGGGAAAACTGGATGTACACATGCAAAAGAGTGATATTAGAACTGTGTCTGTCATCTTGAACAAAAACTAACTCCAAGTGGATCAAATATGCTGAAACTGATGGAAGAAGATACATGACATATATTTTCATATCATATACTGATATGATATAGGGATAGGGAAAGACTTTCCAATAGGACTCCATTTCCCAAAGAATTAAGGCAAAATAAGACTTCATTAACATATATAGCTAAAGAAACCATCAACCAGATAAAGTTTAGGCCCACAGACTGAAAGAAAATCCTATCCAGCTATTCATCTGACATAGGAATTATGTCCAGAATATATATGAACACAGAAACAAAGTCAAAAAACAAAACAAATACAACAATAAAGACCCAATCAAAAAAATGGACCTGAGACATCAACAGAGAGCTCTCAAAAGAAAAATAGAAATTGCCAAGAAATATTTCAAAAACATTCATCATTCCTAGCAATTAGGGAAATCCAAATCAAAACAATTTTGAGATTTCCTTTTATCCCAGTCAGAATGGCAAGGATCAAGATCAATGGAACAACTAACAGCAACTGCCGGAGAGGATGTAAGGAAAAATGTAATTGGTTTTTATTTACTCTTTTACTCTTTGAGGGGCCTGACACCCAACTCCCAAGTAAATCACATGGAGGCTTATTCTTACTTATAAATGCCTGTCCTTAGCTTGGCTTGTTTCTTGCCATCTTTTCCTAACTTAAATTATCCTATCTTTTGCCTCTGGGGTTTTACTTTTCTCCATTTCTGTATATCGTTTCTTTCCTCTTACTCTGTGTCTGGCTGTGGTTGCTGGGTGGCTGACCCCTCGAATCTTCCTCTCTGCCTTTTCTCGTTCCTTGCTCTTCCCTTCCCAGATTTCTTCAATTTATTCTCTCTGCCTGTCAGCCTGTCTATACTTTCTCCTGCCTGGCTATTGGCTGCTCAACTCTTTATTAGAGCAATCAAGTGTTTTGGACAGGCTAAGTAACACAGACTCACAGAGTTAAACAAATGCAACATAAAAGAATGCAGCACATCTTTGCACCATTAAACAAATGTTCCCCAGCATTAAAAAATGTAAAAGAATTAATCTTAAATTAATATTCCACAATAGAAAGGAAATCATCATCTACTATTGGTGTTATTGCAATATTGTCTAGCCACTATGGAATCAGTGTGAAGAAGTCTCAATAAGCTACTATAAGCTACTATATGGCCCAGGCATCCTACTCCTTGACATTCGCCCAAAGGACTCAAAGTTTTATTTCACAGATACTTGTTCAACCATGTTTATCACTGCTGATTCACAAGTCTAGGAAATGGAAACAACTTATGCCCTCAACTGACAAATAGATGTGTGTGGGAGCCCAAAGAGGCTTCCTAGTGAGAACTTACTCAGGGTCAGAGAATCTGAGCTTACTTTACCCAGCAGGACTATATAAGGAGATGATTTGGTCATGGGAGTGCTTACCAGGTGTTTGGAAGTATCTACACTTGGCTGTACGGTGTGCTATGATCTTGCAAGGGGGACGTCTTTTGCCTCTCCCCTTAGCATATTATAAAAAGCTCTTTTCAAGCCAGGTGGCTGTGGTGGCGCATGTCTTTAGTCCCAGCACTCAGGAGGCAGAGGCAGGTGGATCTCAGTGAGTTCAAGGCCAACCTTGTCTACAGAGTGATGTCCAGGACATGCTCCAAAGCTACACAGATAAATCCTGTCTGAAACAAACAAACAAACAATCAAACAAAAACCCTTTTCAATAAAGGATGAGGCTGGTGGATATTGACCCAGGTCCCCACGAAGCTATCCTGTATTTCTGTATTTCTTCTCTATTTTCTTTCTTTCTTTTTTCTTTTTTTTAAAGATGAAAGTCCAAGAGGTCAGAGCTAAGAGCCTTACTCGCTTGCTGCTGGCTAGCCTCTTCCGCCAAGAGACCTCTCCGAAAAGGAACTACTTCCTGTGCGTTCGCCTTTAAATAGAGTTCTGTTCTGCCTTCTCATTGGTCGTAAACCCAACTACATGACTGCCTTGTCACTGCCTGTCTGTACAGACCTCCGGACATACATTGGATGAGTCTGTCTTCTCTATTTTCTTAATTCCTCTTTCCACCACCTAAGAATCCTTCAGGTGGGAGCTGATCTCCCATGGACCCCCACAGATATGGCACATATGTGCTGTGGAATACTATTCATTTGAAAGAAAAAAAAGGAAATTTGCAGGTAGACAGATGGAACTGGAAAAGAACATATTAATTGAAGTAACCCAAACTGACAAAGACAAACATCTCATGTTCCTCTCATCTGTGAGTGCTAGCTCCAAATCTCTCGATATGAGTACATAACTTAGAGAAACTAGAGAAACCAGGACAGTAAAATGGGGGCATATTATCTGTGGTGAGTTGGGGAAGCAATAATAGCAGATTATAATTGATTTAAGTTCCAAATGGGAAAAATGGAGGTATTCTAATTAGGAAGTGGGGAGGGAGCTTACATACAGTGAAAGTGGGAGGGCAAAATAGCAGTAACATGCCTGAAACAAGTCACAAAGAGTGCTACTATTAGGTGTCTACCCCCAAATGTCTATAATAAATGTAAGTTCATACACACATACACACACACACACACACACACACATACACAGTCACACATATATATGTGTATACATAGTATATACATATGCTTATCATACATATATATTATACATATATGTTATACTTATATAAAACACATATAATATACATAATATATAATGTATATAAAAATATACATTCATATATTTCTCCCCATCTGGGCTGACAATGCTCCCTTCAAGAGCAAAACACTAACAAAAACCCAGCATTCATATATGAATTGGACTTTATTGCTGAAAAGACTGTGCACTTCAAACACAGGTTCCAGAAGCATCTGAACTGGAACTCGCCTGAACACTCCCTCCCTGAAGACTAGCTTTCATGGTACTAGAAGTCTTCATGAAGCTTCTTAGGGAGGTAAGCAAACAACAGTTCTACCTAGCTATGATGTCTATGAACTACAATGAGAAGTATGGCATGCTGACCCTAACTGTATTCTTAACATTTGTCCTAGTATCCACATAAAAGTGTAGTTCTAACCCACTCATCAAGGAAGCTTCTCTTTGTAACAGACCAAGAGCTGTACAGAGGACACAGCAAATCAAAATGCAGAGTGGTGGGACAGCTTATGAGGGCTCAATCCTACACAAGGAACTACTGCTCAGTCTGAATAATGTCACACACACACACACACACACACACACACACACTCTTAAGTACTGACCATTTGGTATGAAATAACTAGTTGGTGTGCTCTTCTCCAGCTCTCAGCATTACTTAGTTGTCTGTAGTTCATTGTGCAATGGATACATTTACAAAATAACTCCTACACCTAAGTGTCAGGGATCATTGTGGAAGAGGAGAAAAAAAGACTGTAAGATTTAGAGTTTCCAGAAGTTGGTTGTGAGCTTGTGCCTCCTATGAATATAAAAAGCTACACCTATAAAATCTTCCCCACATGACTTCATAAACATGAGCTGAACAAAGATGATTCCAATAGACATTCAAATGTGAATGGGGAACAGTTCCTGATGCCTCAGTCCTACACAGAGAACTACAGGCAACTAAGGAATGCTGAGACCTGGAGAAGATCATGCCAACTGGTTATTTAACACCAAATGCTCATTGTTTAAACATATAGATACATGTGACATTATTCAGACTCCTCAGGTTGTACCTTTGTTTTGAGAAATACATATACATATTTAAGTATGTAACAACAGTAAGTGAAAAAATAGAACATCAATTTAACAGCAAGGAAGGTATATGGATGGCAGTGTTTGAAGGGAGTATAGGGAAGGGGAAATTATGTAATCACATTATCATCTCTAAACATAAGTGATTTTCTAAAGGGGAAGATAGAAATATAGAGAAAATTGAAAGAGAGAGGGGAAGAAGATGACAGAATATGACAGATCTGGTCAGCTAAGTTGACATTGGATATTAAACAGCAAAGGAATGGATGTGAAGAAGAGAGAGCTGGATGGAGCATAGAGTCTGAATGTGGTTCCTTGCTTGTTTGCTCATTGAAGCCTTGCCTCTTTCTGCATTCCTTCCTAGGTTCCCAGATACTTGTCTTACTCCTTGTATATAACTTTGCAAGATCAGGTCACACATCCTACCTAGTCCTATAAATGGGTACTCCTTTATGCCTGTGGTCACAGGTAGTGGTCACATATCTGGACAGTCTGTTCTTGCCTTTGCCAGATCATGTTTCAGTCAATATTCCCATCAGTGGGAATTCCTCAGTATGTCATTTTGCAGACACTGATCTGGGCAGTATTCAAGAAAATGGCTGCAAGTGCTGGTCCCATCTCTGGGCTGCCATTTGGAATCCATTATCTGTTTACCTGAAGACTGTTTCTGAACAGGCTTACACCTCACTGATTACACCACAGTTTAATTTATTTGAAGTGCATAACAGCAAATTTAGTTGGGCCCTGACTTCGTAAATTTCCCAGAGAGCTAAATTCTTTCTTCAGGTCAAGGGGATAGAATCTATAGTGGGAGAGAAGTCTTGGTGGCAGGAATAAGAAAGAGAGAGGTATTGGTCACACTACAAGCACAGCAGAGAAGCAGAAATTCTAACTTGGGTCCAAACAGCAGCATATCATCTCTTGATATGGTTTTGCCACTGATGAACTGACACTGTAATCAAGAAACAATAGCAGAGAGATAATTTATAGCAAAAAAATAAAGCTGAGGGTCTTCAGATCCTATATTTGTAGTAAGGAGAGTTCAGATGAATGGAGATTCTGAAATTTTAACAGTACTAAATTTGGATTAGAGAATGTGGTTCTAACACTACTCCTTCCCAAGCAAAACACCTCTACTTAATCATAACGAAATCTGTAGATGTCAGGCTTTCTGACTCCACCATGAGGTGATTAATGTCAAGTATCTACCAGGACATTTGCTCTTGATTTCCATATCCTAAAGTTGTAGGTAGTATAGGTTCTGTGTAAGTTCATTAAAGATTAAGTGAAGCATGCTGTATGGCTACAAAATAGATGTGTTGATTATGTTTCTCATGAGACTTAGGTACTTTTATCTTACAAGATTGTCACTACATTAAACTTATAAAACTTTTTGATGGTCTATATTAAAGGCATCTGGGACTTGGGATTTGTACTTTCTTGAAAAGCACTCTGTCATTAAAACTGTATCCAAAACACTGAACGGAAAGTCTTGAATTAGGCTTCTCAGTTTGGTGGGTTTTCTAATTGTAATGCTAGGTGTGTACAAGTTCAGTATTTTTGCTTTAAACACTTCCATGCCTTATAAAATACCCAATGATCCTCCATGCCAGGAAACATCCCTACTAGAAGACTTATTAGTATTTTTAACTTACTTTATAATTTTATGAATGAAACATAGACAAGTGGAAGAGTAATATATCATACCTGAGGTTGTTGAAATGAGCAAACATAGCTTCATGCAGACATGAGAATTTTCCAGTTTATCTTTTTGCCTTTCCACCTACTAGAATGGCAACCCTATCCTCGGGTGACAGCTGTCACACTCACACTGACAGGAATTTCTTGCTCTGATTTCTTGTCCAGGGCTTTATTAAGAGTTTTAGATTATATCTACTAGAGTTCTTTTGATGCTTTGCTAGACAATCCTATATATCACTCCTTAGTGATTACTCCTTCCTACCCAGCTGCCTTACTGTCACCAAGATTTACCTTACTGCCCATTCTTGGCTTAATAAATAGTTTCCCTTTGCTATGACTATTTCCAATTTACTTACAGAATCTTACAACATTGTGGTTATACCTAGGTTTTCGAATTCAAATTTATTATGCACTGCATTTTCTTTAAAAAATCCAGTTACAGATTGATGAGCATTCAGTCCTTAAGAAGAAGCCAGGGGAGAGAGTGCATGATTTGTGCACATTTACTTAATTTGCCTATATTCTCAACCATGATTATCCATGCCTTTTATGGACCCACAGTAATTCATTATGAAATGAAAGTTTTAAAAGCTCAATGATTTTAAAAGCTAGCATGTACTTAAAATAATGAGCTTAAAATGAAATGATATGATTTAGCATCAATAAACCTGACAATAATTCAGGCTAAGGGCATTTCTGTATACATATTGAATATTAAGAATCTTAAAAAATGTTTCCCCATATAGTCAGAAATCCAAAACAAATGGATGTTTCTAGAGGAGTAAAATAAGTGGTGAAGTGCAAGCTTCATAAGCTTGAACTCTCCCTGTAGGAAGGTCAAGTCCATTTTTCTGCCTTGTTATGCTGTTCAGTTCACTGTTTAAAAATAATGAGAAAATGTACAGTTAAAAATTAGATTTCTGATTCTTCAAACAATTACAAAGCTCAGGCTAATCTTTCAAATATGCAAACTTAACAAATGAACATTGGTAGTCTCTTATACTCACAGACTACATTACTATCACACCTGTAGGTCACTACTCAACTCTCTGTACTGCCTTTTATATCAGTCTCTTTAAGTGCTGGTGTTAGGGCCACAGACATAAAGATGAAGAGGTGCCAAACACTTACCAACAAGCAGGGTGAAAATCTACAGGTTCAGACAGGATCTTTCAAGAGGCTTTATACTCTACACTGTTGCAATATAAGCTATGATGCAAATGAGCATAATTACCCACTTAGCACTTGAACAACTGCAACATTATGCAGCCATTAAATATATTTTCAAAAAGCATCATATGCAAATATAAAAATGATTTAGTTAAATAACAAAATCAGATATATCACACTGTTGTGGGTAAATGAGGATTGACTTATATTGCAAAGAGAATTTAACTATAAATGCACTGTCAAGGCAGTACTGTCAATGGATAGATAATCACTCAGAAGTACTATACTAAATTTTGCTAGGGCATGCAATACCAGGACCAAAGATCAATATTTGTACATTAATTATAATTAATTATGTAGTCATTAAAATATTTTCAGAACAAATTAGAGAGACTAGCATGTTTCTTTGGAATAGAGGAGGAAATAATTATTATGAGTGTCATCTGAAGTTGAGGACTAGAAAAAATGGTTGAATACTTAAATAGAATTGAAGATCATAGTTATGAGACTTATAAATATTTTATCGATTAAGAACCATTTTGGATAACACAATTACTTTTTTTCATACTACTTAATTCTCACTGTAAGTGATTAAATGATGAAGATACACAGAATTTATTTCTGTCTCATGATGCTACTTTTTACACTTACCAGCATTATCTCCACGTACTTTCATAGCATGCTAGCACAGAGAGAAGCACAGATTTTGACTTTGGAGAATGAGTCGGCTTTAATGATTACATTTATGGAAATTTAGCAAACTTTAAAAATACCATAACAAAAATTGATGCAATATATCAAATGTTCTGAAACAACAAATGAAAAGTAACCCTTTGTAAACTTATTTTAAGACTTAGTTCTGAGGTACAAGTCTATCTATCCTATATTGTTAACTATAAATCACATGATGATAAGCACGTGAATATGCATATAAAAGTATGCAAGAAATTTGTGCATGTACTCCAAGTTCCTTATTTTTTTTTTAGTTTGTTTATTCACTGTACAGTGCTTCACTGTACCTCATTCTAAAGGGGAAGGAAAACACTATTTAAGCTTGTGAAATAAAATTGAAAAACTAGTCTTGATTGAGTACTCGGATGGCAATGGCCCAGCTTGTCACCACCCTCCCTGTTCAAAGAAGCCCTCTGCCCTGACACCCCACGACACAAATCTGGTTGCTGCTGGACATCTTTCAAATTGCGACTCAAGTAAGCAGTGGCAGATGTGTCTGTCTGCAGCTGAGATAGGATCCATCTGGAGCCTGCACCTGTTGTTTTTCTGAGGCCAGAGTGCAGGTGTGAATATAAAAATGGAAAGGGCAAGTCTGCTGCAAAACTCAAAAAGTGTTTTTCCCCTCTTTTATGATCTGTTTTGTGTTTCTCTTCCTTTTCTTCTACCTCAAGAGTCATCGTGCTGATGTGATAACAACCCAAGGCTAGCTTCAAGCAATTACCCTAAGACAGTAATTATCATAATTTTTATAACTATATTTGAAAATGGAATATGAGGAAAACAGATTTGAAAGCCGAAAGGGAAAAAAAGGAGATAAATTATCCTCCAGGGTGGCCTCTGCCTGGACTCCTTTGATTCATGTTGATATAAGAAATGTTTTGCGGGGTTGGGGATTTAGCTCAGTGGTAGAGTGCTTGCCTACCAAGCGCAAGGCCCTGGGTTCGGTCCTCAGCACCGAATTAAAAAAAAAAAAAAGAAATGTTTTGCTAGCAGTATAAACTATGGGACTCACTGACTACATATGCAGTATTTGTTTTTTTTTAAGCATTCAATTAAATATACTTTAAATATACTTAATGCTGAGATATATTTCTTCTTGGGTCTTTGAATGGATAATTGAAACTTAAAAACCAAGACTTCTGGTTCTCACATTAAATTGCAACAGGGAATACTATTGGTATTGCTACATTTACACACCAAGCATCACCAGGGCCTGAGCCGTGAACTTATGACATTTCCCATAATACTTGTTCAGGGAATACCATTTGAATAGAAAGTTGGATATTATACATGTACTATAATTATGGTAAATATATGAAATTATTTTGTAAACTAAAAAAGAGAAATTTGGCAAATAAAATTAGGTATTGAGATGGTTAGGTTTAGCTTTTCATAGACAATAATTGTAGCAAGTTATATCAGTGACAAATAAAATATAACAAATGATTTTCATCCATTTCTAATAGTTTTTGTTTGTTTTCCATGTTCCTAATTAGAGAAGGAAATTGACCCGTGTTGTGTAAATACTGCCTTCATGACCTTGATGCCAGCTGTGGTGGATGTGGGAGCTTCCTTTTCTTTTTAAAAACTGTTTCTTGCCTGTGTCATCCTTACTGTGAGGCACATGTATATGGGAAGGTCTTTCTGTTTCCTTTTGCTTTTCAAGAATAGATATCGTAGTACGTCTTTGAGGCTAGTATCTTTAATTTGCCCATTATGACAATTAATGGGCTGCTATTGAAAACTCATTTTTTTCCCATTTTTCTTTATTAAGAAATTTTCTACTCACTCCACATACCACCCACAGACCCCACCTCCTCCCTCCTCCCACCCTCCAGTCCTCCTTCCCAAGCCACCCCACATCCCCACATCCCCCAAATCAAGGTCTCCTATGGGGAGTCAGCAGATCCTGGCACACTGAGTCTAGGCATGTCCAAGGACTTCCCTACTGCACCAAGACTGTGCAAGGTGTCACATCGCAGGCACTGAGCTCCCAAAATCCTGCCCATGCACCAGGAATGGATCCCGATTCCCATGCCTGGGTGCCCCCCAAACAGTTCGAGCCAAACAACTGTCTTCTGTATCCTGAGGGCATGATTTTTGACAAAGAAGCCAAAACAGTACCATGGAAAAAAGAAAGCATCTTCAACAAATGGTGCTGGCATAACTGGATGTCAACATGCAGAAGATTGCATATAGATCTATATCTGTCACGAGGCACAAAACTCAAGTCCAAGTGAATCAAAGACCTCAACATAACTCCAGTTACACTGAACTTGATAGAAGAGAAAGTAGAAAATAGTCTTGAAAGCATTGGCGCAGGAGACCACTTCCTAAATATAACACCAGTAGCACAGACACTGAGAGCAACAATTAATAAATGGGACTTTCTGAAACTGAGAAGTTTTTGTAAGGCAAAGGACATGTTCAATGACATAAAATGACAGCCTACAGAATGGGAAAAGATCTTCACCAACTCTACATCTGACAGAGGGCTGATCTCCAAAATATATAAAGAACTCAAAAAGCTAGACTTCAAAATAATGAACAATCCAATTAAAAAATGGTTACAGTGCTTAACAGAGAATTCTCAACAGAAGAATCTCAAAGGGCTGAAAGACATTTAAGGAAGTGCTCAACATCCTCAGTCATCAGGGAAATGCAAATCAAAACGATACCTGATATCTGAGATACCATCTTACACCTGTCGGAATGGCTAAGATCAAAAACACTAAAGACACCTTATGTTGGAGAGGATGTGGAGCAAGAGGAACACTCCTCCACTGCTGTTGGGAATGCACACTTGTACAGCCACTCTGGAAGTCAGTATGGAGGTTTCTGAGAAAATTGGAAATCAATTTTCCTTAAGACCCAGATATACCACTCTTGGGCTTATACCCAAGGAATGCTCAATCTTACCACAAGGACACATGCTCAACTATGTTCATAGCAGCATTATTTGTAATAGCAAGAACCTGGAAACAGCCTAGATGCCCCTCAACTGAAGAATGGATGAAGAAAATGTGGCACATATACACAATGGAGTACTACTCAGCAGTAAAAAAACAATGATATCATGAAATTTGCAAGCAAATGGATGGAACTAGAAAATATCATCCTGAGTGAGGTAACCCAGACTCAGAAGGACAAACATAGTATGTACTCACTCATAAGTGGATGTGAGGGAAGAGATGACCAGACTGCAACCCACAGCTCCAGAGAGGGTAGCTAACAGGGAAAGACCCTAGGAGGGACACACGGACGGCCCAGTGAAGGTGAAGTGGATGAGATCTACATGAGTGGACTGGGAGTGGGGGGTGTCAGGGGGCAAGGAGTGGGGGATGAGAACATAGGGAAATGGGAGGGTCAAGCTAGAACAGGGACAGAGTGGGAGGGCAGGGAGGGAGATACCATGATAGATGAGGACATCATGGGACTAGGAAGAGGCAGGGTGTCAGGGAGGCTCTCAGGAATCCACAAGGATGACTCCACCTTGGACTGTTGGCAGTAGACGAGAGGGTGTCTGGACTGGTCTACTCTGGTGACCGGTCTAGTGAATACCCTAACTATCATCATAGAGCCTTTGCCCAGTGACAGATGGAGGCAGATGCAGAGATCCAAGGCCAGGCACCAGGCTGAGCTCCGGGAATCCAATCTATGAGAGAGAGGAAGGATTCTGCAGGTGGGGGATGTCGAGATCATGATGGGAGGACGTGCAGAGATGACGGACCACACTAGTGGAAGCCCATGACTAGTGGCTGTGGAGTCCCATGGGACTTTTGAAAACTCTTTAGGAAGAACATAGTATCTTTGTCTTTTCCAAGCACCTTTTTATTCTTATAACTTTGGTTCATAGACTGGCAGTACTGGCAAAAAGTGAGAATCCCAGGCTCCTCCCTGGTATGCTAAGTTAGAGCCAATATTTTATACAGATCCTCAAGCATTTTGTATGCACAGAGAGAATGAGCTGCAGGCCTCTGGATCAATGCATATGTGATAATAAAGGTTCAGGCTCTATTTTATCCTGGACTTATAATCACGTCTAAAATTGGTGGGAGCTTTGCAGATAGATATTTACCACTTCAAATCAAAGCCATTAGGATTTGAGATGATTCTTTTGAATGGGTAATTCAAAAATTCTTCTCACTTTCTTCATTTTTGAAATGCTGAGAATGCTATCTCCATTTCAGACTGTAAGATGTAAATACAACAAGTACAGTGCACTGAATCTAGCTTAGAGTGAGGGATAGAAATTAGACAAATGAGAGGGAGTAGTCATAAAAAAATCATAAAACTGTAAAAATTGTAGATATGTTTTGCTCACTTGATGACTTGATGACATATTTTAAAACCATGTCATTTGCCACAATAAAGTAATTCTTAGCAGTTCAAGTAATTTTTATCTGCAAGGATTTCTATTCCCCCCACCCCCTGCTTCAGAATCAGCATAATATTACTTCTATTTTCTCCAAGAAGTATTTTTAGGAAATTGTGGGGAAAATGAGTCCTCTCTTATCATATATCAAAGTTTTATAAAAGACCATTTAAAATACATTTCTTTGCAAAACCTATTAGATGAATCATTATTTACACGAGGATTTTAGAAGTCATTATGGACTATTGTGCAAATTTTAAACTGACACTTAATAGGTACATTATGTTTAGGGAATTTTCAAGCTTGATTTCTGATGCGATACATCACATCACCTCTTTGATGGGCTTTTTTGTAATTCATCAAATTATTTTCAGCATATGCACAGCCATCATGATGCTAATGGATATTCACATTTAAATTATGAATCAAAATTACCTTATACCTAAGTAAGCTGATTTTCATATCAAAAACACAAAACTGAATAAGCTATAAAGAACTCAATATTTGAATGTTGCTCTATGGTAGTGTAATTTTTAGGTCACCATATGCTGCTGTTACCATCAACTTGTGGATTCTTACATCCCAACACTGCTTCGGAGAGATTAAAGTAAGACTATTAGTCTGAGTATCTTTCCTATCTTGTTTCATAGTGTGTTGAGAAACATTCACAGTAAGGATGGTAGAGGGAAACCATAGGAGACAGAAGCTTCTTGTAATCCGCAGCTGAGACTGGACAATCAGTGGTGTGGGGACTTCCATGTTATGACCAAGAATTCTGGAAGGTGGCCTCTTCTGTAAGTGGTAGTATCAGCTCTGCCCTCCATGGGCCAAATCACATTTCTTTAAGGAAATTCTTGGTCTCTTTCAACTTTTGTCCTTATTTTCATCAGATTTAATTATGTTGCTACATAGAACTTGCTCATGATTATAGTTTCAAAAATAAACTCTCTATAAACAACAGAGTAATTTCTGTCTCTTGGTTGGATGCAGTATACTCCACAGACTTCCTACAGTAGGAAGTAAAATTTATCCTAGATAGTATTTGTTTTGTTAAGGGAATGTACTTATTGTACGCTAACTAGGAGCCTGGCTTTTTATATATACATTATCTATTTAATCCAAACAAGTGTCCAACCAAATACATATGATCAACCCAATGTTACAGATAACAATCAGAGATTTAAATCTGAAGCAGTTTACTGAGGACAAATGATAAACTGGATTCAAAGCATTACTCTTCCACTGCAATCTGTTTATAGCTATATTCTTATTTTGTGAATGTCTAAAAGAATTTACCTAGCCTTTTTTCTAAAATAATTGATAAATATCATAGTTCATATGTTTATTATCTCAACAGAAATTAAAGTATTTGGTGGTGTTTTTAATGCAATATTTACACATCTTAGTCTTCATGCTTTTCCCAAATTGATACCATGTAGCACTATTTTTAGCACAGTCTATAAGATTCAGGGGATAGAATGGGTGCCAAGTAATAAATAACATATGCGTTAATATTAATGTTAGAAAAATAATGATTTCTGATAAAAATGTTGCATATGACATGTTACAGAGAAGATGCCCTTTGTTACTGTGCCTGTAACTCCCTGCATCCTATGGTTTGATTTTATTATTGAAGTGCAAGGGGTGCTTGTGCGTGTAAACAAACATATTCCTATAATGTCTAGCACATAAAGTTTAAAGGACAAATTTGTGGACTTGGTACTTTCCTTCCACCTTTACATGGGTTCTGAGGATCAAACTCAGGTTGTCCGGCTTATATGATAACTGGTTTTACCATGGAGGCATCTCACTAGCTCTACAGCCACATCTATACTGGACTGAGCTGCAAGCAAGACAGTACATCTACTATATCACTCTAGATAGAACATTCTTATGCTCTAAGAAGTCTGTATCTGGGCTAGATATACAGTTCACTAGTAGGATAATCGCTTATTCTACAGGGACCCTGATGCAGTACAGAGTGAGAGAAGCAGAGTTAACTAAGAATTTACTCTCAGTCTTCTTTTCTTTCTAGGTATTACATTTTACTCAGGACAGTGTAATGGAAGGGGCCTGAAGAGAAAAGAGGATGCTCTTAGTTGTTGCTTTCCTCTTCATGGATGGTATGAAAGACAACAACTGAAATCTAAGTGCTCTTCTTGGTACTTGAGGCATGATGGAGAGGGTAGTTTAGAGGAAATAGGGGATCTAGAACACTGTTGTCTAAGCCATCTACAGATGTACCTCAGAATGCTTTTCTTAGATAGCTTCTCTTGTAAAAATAAAACAAAAATTTGCTTTCCTGAGCCCCAGATAATCTTGTTATTCTTATTTGCAAAATTTAACTTAATTTACATGGATAGAACGCCTTATCTGGAAGTGTCTCTATTTTTATCTTTCTGAAATTACCAAAGGGAAAATTACTGAGAAATTAAAGCTCTTGTATGTATCTGTAGAAAAAGACATAAAGCATTTCCTCAAGAGCCAAACAAAATTCTACCAATTTATTCTATCAGACCTAACTGATACCTCCTCTTGGTCACCATCATACCAGCCTTAGAGAAAAAAGTCATGATGTGACATCACTATTTCAGGCTGAGATTTAACAAAATAAGCTAAGTTACTGACTATTAGTCACTGGTTTTGTTTTGTTTGTTTGTTTTTCTCCGTACCCATGGATTCATAAAATTCAGCTATTACTAGCTGTGTCAACAATTAGCTCTGCTCTGTAATCCAGCTGAGAACGTGAATGGTGCCAGTGAGGCTACAAGGGACCAAGCAGATGGACATCGGGGAAGTAGAGCAACTGATCTTGATGTGGTGTTGGTGCAAAGAAAGAAAACATTCCAGTGCCTTGAAATTGTTGTGAAGGAGGAACTGTAAGAAAGGAGAGGAAAAGTGAGCCTCTTTGAGATGTTTTTAGAACAGGCGGCCACTACATTTGCAATGCAACTGGAAGGAAATACCCAGTTTGGTAATGCGATTCTGAAATCCAGATGAAACTTTTAGGCAGCAGATGCAGATTTGCCCATGCTGTGGTTTGGATGTTCCTTGAGTGTGTACCCCAAGGACCTGCATGCATATTGTAAGCGTGGTCCTCAGCTTGGAGATGCTCAGTAGCAGTGGAATAAATAAGAAAACACTGGCGATGTTCCCTTCAGGAGAAATAAATATGGTTCTTGTGAGACTCCAGTCACATCCTGAAAAGCGAATTAATATAAAAGAATGTGTTACCATGTTACACAGACATGGCCAGTAGCAAGTCTGGCTCCCAACTTGCTTCTGGCTTTGTGTTTTACCATTGATCTTGCCTTGTAGTTCTGCTATCATGTCATGTGTTGTTATGGGATGGTATGATAGAGCCCTAATGAGAGCCAGCATCATGCTGTTTGGAATTTCAGATTCTAAGAGACAAGCTAACTGAGTCATTTGTGTAAGTTATTTACCTAAGGTATTCTGGTACAGAAATAGAAAATAGACTAATACCTGAAGTCATTGTTGCAAGGTAGTTGTAGAAGATAAGATTATAATGGGATGACCAAGGAGGATGTACAGACAAAAAATTATAAAAGAAGTGCTAGGAAGGTGACTAAGTGGTTAAGAGCACTGACTGGTCTTGCAGAAGAACCAAGTTCAATTCCCATTACCCACATTGGGTGGTCCACCTCCATGAGATCTGAGGCATCTGGTCTCCACGGCTACCTGTATTCACATGTATACACACAGACACACACACACAAACACACACACACACATTATTAAAAATAGTAAAATACAAATCTTGAAAAAGGAAAAGGGAAAAAAGTTTAAGGGAGGTTCTAAAAACTGTTTTACTTAATAAACTGCAGAAGAATACAGAGAAGTAAAATAATACAGGAGAAGCAATATCCTAGAATGAGATGCCACAAAGCAAAGTAGAATAATGGAAATTGTATGTTTTTGCTTCATTCAGCAACATAGAGCTCATTGGTGAGAAGAATGGTATGATGGAGATAAAATTCATGTTACAAAATAGTGAATCCACAAAATCATAAGGATATATAAATTTTGAGTAAAACAACTATTTTATGATGCTTGTCAATAAAAGGAAAGGTGGGGTATGGAGAGAGTTCAGTGATTAAGAGCAATGATTGTTCTTTCAGAGAATGTGTGTTCAGTTACCAGCACCCTCAGGTAAGATCACAGTTGTCAGTAAATCTAGTTCCAGAGGATCTGATACCTTCTTGTCTCCATAAGCACTGCATGTACATGGTATACAAACATACATTCAGGCAAACATTCACAAACACATACAAACACATACACACACACACACACATATAAAATCTCAAAAATGTTTAAAAGAGTGGGTGTAGATATTAAAGATCAAGGAGATGTTTGGTTATTTTTCTAAATGGAATGACCTGAAAATGTTGAAATTGAGCTGGAGAATTTTAAGACATAGGGCAAAAATAGTTGATAAAACCCTCATGTAGACAAAAAGAAAAAAGTTTTGAAACATTTTATGAAATAGTTGAAATAAAAGATTCTTAGTCTTGAACTTAAAAAATTTATTCATATTTAATATTACAGCTTTATTTTTTTAATGATGGTGTTTATTCACTCAATAGTTGTGTATCATACTTTTAATCCATTGATATTATTAAAACCTGGTATTAGCATACATTTATCGCATAGGCTAATGGTATTCATGATGATGTTTTTGTTGAAGTGTACCATGTACATGACCATATTCACTCCCATTGCCCTTGACTGTCAATCTTCACCTTCCCTAGTTCATCTTCCAAAAAGTCTTCCTTCTACATTCACATTATACACATTTAGTAAAATCAGTTTACTCATTGATGTCACATATATTTATATACTTATATATTACTATATCCTGGGTTGGTTTAATGATTTTAACACTGAACATATTTGACTCATGAAATCTTGTGTGTGTATGTGTGTGTTTCTGTTTGTTGTGTGTGCATATTAGTGTGTGTGTGTGTGTGTGTGTATGTGTGCATACAAGGAACAGTAGTAGGTAGAATTTGCCATCGACATATAGAGCTGCTGTTATGAACCTTGATGGCATTCCTTACCATTAGAGTGGTGCTTATGAAAAGTTCCACTTTCTCATGAGTCATAAACCTATTCTTTGGAATGTCTGAGTCCATTTAGTGTATGTTACCCAGGTACCCCAGATCACAGAGGCTGATGAATACATAGATATGTTTATTGTACAACAGTCCACAGTTAAAAGTCACAGAGAATGAAGGACACAATTCTTTTAGCAAATAATAAATTTGGGCTTACTGTATTCTTTCCTATGCCTTTTAAAATAAGACCGCCATGATATCATTCTCATTTCTTCTTACTAAACTGTTATTCCACCTAGGCGGACAGTCACCAAGTTTGGTAACCATGTTCACTGTGAGACTGTAACTTCCCTAGCATCATTTTCTGTATAAGCTACGGCCATATGAATTATTTTCTTCATATACTAAGCACAAACAACAAAATACTGAACCAA
Organism: Peromyscus nudipes; assembly: GCA_902168325.1. Classification (NCBI taxonomy): domain Eukaryota; kingdom Metazoa; phylum Chordata; class Mammalia; order Rodentia; family Cricetidae; genus Peromyscus; species Peromyscus nudipes. The sequence continues at coordinate 14,587 of CABHPH010149000.1, read as the reverse complement.
GTCCTTTCTCACTATGAAATATTCTAAGAACATTGCACATTTTTATAGTTTTCATTTTCTTTCAATCAAACCCTTCATACTCCCTGTAATTTTCAAGTTTGACCTTTCAACATAAACTTGAATACAATGTCTGAGACTTACCCTTGGGTCATTTCCCCCAACTATTTTGACAAAATTAAAAGAAGTTCTTGCTTCAGAAAAAATAATATGTTAGTTCTTTGCTTCCTTCTAATTTTAATGACTCAAACGATGAGAGAGTGCCTTGTCGTTGGCTACATCAGCAGTTAGCTTTGCCAAGTGAGGTTGCTATCTCTTCTAAATGCAAATTAAAAGGAAAAAAAAGAAGAAGAACACATTAGCCGACAGCAAAATGATATGGTTCATGGCCAGCAAGGTAATGGCCTCTATTGCAAGCCAAGGAGTCATATAAAGGGTTATCTTACAAAGAGTAGTGAACTAAAGACCCAGCTTCCATCATGGTGATATCTGTAAAGGTCAGGAGTAGGGACAGAAGGGGCAGTAAAGAAATTAAGGCCTAAAAAAAAATCAGTATTGTTTATTAACAACTAGGGGAATGGGGGCGATCTTAAGTCTGTGGAAACATTCATTGTTCAGGCTATGAGGGTATGAACTAGGAGGTATATATGTAGTATTTTTCTAAGAACATGTTTGGCAACAAGAAAAAAGCTGCAGTGTCCTCTTCATTCCCGAAGGACAGTATGACTATATCTTCGCCAATCATCCATATTAGAAGAACATCCCATATATTTTTAGAGTTTTATTTCGTGTTCCAAAAAACATTCCCATTTTTCTCTTCCTGAAGAGTACCACTTGAACAGAAACAGCCATCCTTCATTCCATTTCATTATAGAAACACTCATAACAGCACGGTTTTCTCCTATCAATAAATATGTTTGATGTTCCATAGAAGTTCTATGTAATACATGCAGAACAATGGAGTCAGACTCAGAGATAAATTATTACCAAAACAACTTTAAGTGATGAGCTTGCCTCTGATGCTTCCCTGCGGATGTGATGCGGATGCTCAGTGTGAGAGCAAGATGCACAATAAAGCCTACAAGTAATAATCATAAATCCCAAGCAGGCATTCCCCATTCTTAAGACATTTTTAAACCCTTGAAAAAGGCTATAAGGTGCAATCTGCGTTGAGAGGCATTCTATTTTTCAATACATTTAGTTAAAGTGTGAAGTGGAGCATGTCTTTGCTGGGGTGAAAAGACAGAGCACCCTCATGAAGAGGCTTCATCCAGATTGCAGTGTGAGAGGTGCTTCCTGTCCTGCTGACTGCTTTGATGAGGCCTGAATATATGTTTTATTCTGGTTATAAAGTTATCATATATTCCCCCCTTATAGCTTCCCCAAGCCTCTATGCAAAACAAGTGTCTCAAAATGCATAATCGACATGGAGAGTCTTAGGGAATGATAATAATCAGATAGGACTGTTTGCAGAATTGGGAACAAAAAAGAACTGATGTTTTCAAATGAAACTGCTAAGGCTGTGGTGGCATCAGGTTTTGATTCTAGCTGTTTAGCACCCAGTTAAAACAAAATGCATATGCTGCTGGCCAAGATCAATAGCTTTATTTTCTGTGTTGTGTATTTTTCCCATGGTGTTGCAAATACCATGCAATCAAGCAGCAATCAGAGAACTAGCACTATGTGCAGAGACTGCCAGTCTTGATGTGTCTCCAGGAGCAGTCCAGAGGACCTTTGATCAATGTGCAGAAAATTAGAATTCATTCCCTTTTCTTCTCACTTTTTGTATCATTTAAATAGTCTGTGATCAAAAACAAGAACCTGAATTGTAAAACAAAGTATTAAACTATTTGTGATTTGTTGCTGTAGGATAATGCTTTTGTACACTGGTTTAATAAAATGCTGACTGGCCAGTAGCCAGACAGGAAGTATAGGTGGGGCAAGAAGATGAGGAGAATTCTGGGAAGAGGAAGACTGAGTCAGGAGTCCCCAGCCAGACACAAAGGAAGCAAGATGACAATGCAGAACTGAGAAAAGGTACCAAGCTGCATGGCTAAACATAAATAAGAATTATGAGTTAATTTGAGATAGAAGAGCTAGTTAACAAGAAGCTTGCCATGACCATAGTTTGAAAATAATATAAGACTCTGTGTATTTACTTGGATCTAAGTGGCTGCAGGACCAGGCAGGACACAGAAAAATTTCCACCTACAATTTGTCAGCTGAATCACCTCACAATTTATCCCTGTCTTTTGATATGCTGAATTTTCTATCATGCATAGTTCAATAACTGTGCCCACTATCATGCTGAAGAAATTGTTGGAATGTCATTTTCAAAAGGTTCAGACTGTTTAATCTTAATACTAGTAAAATATATTTTTTGGTGACTAAATAACCATGGTAAAGTAAATCAAGGGTCTTTATAGGTCACACCACTCCAGAATATACTTCACATGTTTACAAAGGGACCAACCTTGTTCATGACTCTCAGAATAGAGGCAATAATATTTCAAAGAGCTCTCCCAATTCTTAGTAGGTTCTAAAGTTTAAAAGATAATCTCAAAGCCTAGAGAGAATTGTTTTGGTTTAAAAGTTTCGATCCAACAGATTTTATATGAGGATGAAGGGATAGGTCTATTTCTATGTACATTTGAGGCGTACCAAAGAGGGAAGGAAGGGCATCATCTACTAAATCATGCCAAACAAAGCAAGAAGGCCTGCCATTCCTATGAAGGAGATTTATAAATCCTACTGCTTGAATATATGTTTTCTATCAAAATTAATATAACTCCATTGACATGATAGTCATATGGTAGGAAAGATGTTATTTTACATTTTGTATTGCTGGAATCCCTGTGGTACAGATCAATAAACAGAAGGTTATCAAAAGATGATGTTGCCTCATCAAAGAAACTTCTCTTTGCAACTGATGGAGAGCATTACAGAAAACTATAGCCAATCAAAATTCATAGCTGTGGAGTCCAGGGCCAGTGGACATACCTATAAAACATTCCTAACACCTAAGACTCGGGGAACAAGCAGAAGAGACAGTGGAAAGATAGGAAGGGCTAGAGGATCAGGAACTTTGCTGTGAAATTTTGTTTTCTATGATATCAGAAAGTACACCCATAAAATCTCACCAAAACAATTGCCAAAAAGTGATCTGAACAAGAATCATACCAATGAACATGCTAAACTGGATGGAGAAAAGCCATGAAGCCTCAACCCTACACAAAGAAAAACAGGCAATTGATATGGGAACTGGAGAGGAGACCTTTCTTAGGGAATAACACAACATTAATTTGTGAAGTGCTTAATGCTCATCCCTGAAAACATACATAGAGGCATCAATATATGGACTGGACAAGTTATAATTAAGAACACATATGAATGTACATGTACATATATTCATGCATTAACAATTACTAAGAAGAGTATGGATTTGAAAGAGAGGAGGGAAGGGTATATGGGAGAATATGGGAAAGGAGAAATATTGGAATCAAACTATGATCTCCAAAATCATAAATTTTAAGGATAAGTAAAAAATCTGGGTTGGTCTTTCAGATAAGGCTGCACAAATATGTTTTGAACTTGGGAATTAATTACTTCTGTAGCTCCTGTCTATTACCACTTCAACAACAAATGGTATTTCTACTTTATCAACTCCTTTCTTAGATTTCATTTGTGTGTGTGTGTCTCTATGTCTCACAGTTTAAAGCATAACACACAAAGTTCAAAGTCTTCTTGTAAAAATAGGGCAATGGATGCTTTAAATGCCATATTTAAGAAGCCATGATTTTTACAATTATACTACAACATTTTTTTCCTGTACACTTTCTTCAATTAGCGCAAGGTAAAATTTTAGTGGAGTAGTTGAAAATGAGAACAACATGTAAGCCTAGATTTCAAAACACAAGTAAGAGCAACCTCGAGAACACATCTTTAGAAAAATTGCTGATGACACTGAGTATCAGATGGAGCTCAACTAGTCCTATGGGGCCACAGATCACATGACAACTATAATTGCACATAAATTCAGAATACTTATTCTTTAGTGGATAAAACAAACCTCAGTTAACTTCCATTCATTGTATCTTCATTTTTATGTGTCCTTAGCATCTTAGCTGTACTTTTCATTTTTCTGCTGGTTTACCATTTCTACTTATTATATAGTTTAGTAACTAGTATTTTTGACCACTGTAAATGGTCAAAGTACATCTTTGTACATCCAAACCCATAGTCTAAAAGATAGTTATTTACTTTCTCTAACATGTTACAGTAGGATCTACTTAGTACTGAAAAATAATCACATTTGGAGGTCCCTTAGCACTCAGTTCCCTGATGTCTAGCCATGTTTTCTTAAGGTCAGCTGTCAAGAGAAAAATGATCTGTTTGTAAACATAAGGATGTCACAGTCAAAAGGCACTGAGCCATATCTGTTGATTATAAAAATGTAGCCTTGTTTAACTTCAGTTCACTTTCTTCTAAAGTTTAGCCAGCTCTCAATTAGAGAATTGTTATAAGCAAGAAGGATAAATATCTGCTTTGGGGCTTCTAATTAATATAGCCAAACAGGCTTTGAAATTCACTGTCATGATGTTTAGTCCTAACAGGTAAATGGAAAAATAACCTATAGAAGAGAGACAAAAACTGTGGGAGTGTGGAAGTACACAGGGAACTGGAACCACAGACAGAGCTTCCCTAGTGTAAGGCAGAGGAAGCCATTTGAACTGGACATTTTTATGTCAACTTGACACAAGCTTAGATGAAGAAACCTCAATTGAGTAAATGCCTCCATAAGATCTGATGTAGGGAGGAAAGCCAGTGGGGTGCTTTCTTTGTTAGTGATTGATGAGGGGGGGGCAGGTAAAGCCCATTGTAGATGGGGCCACCACTGGGTAGGTAGACCTGGTTCCTATAAGAAAGCAGATTGAGCAAGCCATGGGGAGCAATCCAATAAGCAACTTTCCTCCATGACCTCTGCAACAGCTCTTGCCTCAGACAGATTCCTTAAATTCCTATCTTGGTTTCCATCTATAGACTGTTGTAGCTAGAGTTTTCCTGCCTGGCCCACAGTCAGGAATCTCTGTCACCCGCCAGTCCCACAGCCACTCAGACCCAACCAAGTAAACACAGAGACTTATATTGTTTAAACTGTTTGGCTAATGGCTCAGGCTTCTAGCTATCTAGTTCTTACATCTTAAATTAATCCATTTCTATAAATCTATACCTTGCCACATTGCTTGTGGCTTACCGGCATCTTCACATGCTGTTTGTCATGGCGGCAGCTGGCAGTGTCTCCGGCTCAGCCTTCCACTTCCCAGAATTCTCTCCTCCTTGTCCCGCCTGTACTTCTTCCTGCCTGACCACTGGCCAATCAGTGTTTTATTTATTGACCAATAAGCAACATGTTTGACATACAGACCATCCCACAGCAGACTGTTTAAGGATATGTGTCAGAAGATGGTCAAAAGAATGATGGATAGTGAACAATGTCTTGGAGGACTGTGAAAGAAGCTCCAGGGAAAAGGCACACTGCCTTTTACCTCAGGCATCTTGTTACCTGCATTGTTCTTGGACACGATTTCACGCCTCCTGTGATAAATATTTGCATTCACCTTATAAGGCATGTTTATTCTGGTTGCATGTTGCAACATAGCTATAAAACTCAATCTAGTAAAAGGACATGCTGAATGCTGTCCTCACTGTATTCTGAATCTGGATACAGCCTTCTGCCTTGCTTTTGTGCTTTCGCAGATATAATCTTTAGTACATGCCAGGGCAATTGTGTTTAAATTGGTCTGTCCTGAGAAAGTTCTGGGAAAGGGTTGCTCTGTCAGTACTTACACCTGTTTATTTACATGTCTTTCTGATCATGATTTTATGAACTCACACAACCTTCATTGGATTATTTTTTTCCTTGTTACATTCTTATATAAAAGTACCCTGAAACTAAAGTAAAACAGTCTAGAACATTAGACTGTAGTCTAGTCTGCCTCATTCTTTTTTTAAATTTTATTTTATAATTTAATTTAATTTTACATATCAGCCACGAATTCCCTTGTTCTCCCCCTCCCGCCAACCCCCCACCCCGCCTTCCCCCCAGACAACCCCCATTCCCATCTCCTCCATGGCAAAGACTCCCCTGAGGATTGAGTTCAACTTGGTAGATTCAGTCCAGGCAGGTCCAGTCCCCTCCTCCCAGGCTGAGTCAAGTGTCCCTGTATAAGCCCCAGGTTCCAAACAGCCAGCACATGCACTGAGGACAGGTCTGGGTCCCACTGCCTGGATGCCTCCCAAACAGATCAAGCTAATCAACTGTCTCACTTATCCAGAGGGCCTGATCCAGCTGGGAGCTCCTCAGCTATTGGTTCATAGTTCATGTGTTTCCATTCGTTTGGCTATTTGTCCTTGTGCTTTTTCCAACATTGGTCTCAACAATTCTCACTCATACAAACCCCCCTCTTTCTCACCAGTTGGACTCCTGGAGCTCCACCTGGGGCCTGGCCATGGATCTCTGCATCTGGTTCCCTCAGTCATTAGATGAGGTTTCTAGCACAACAATTAGGGTGTCTGGCCATCCTATCACCAGAGTAGGTCAGTTCGGGTTGTCTCTCAACCATTGCCAGCAGTCTATTGTGGAGGTATCTTTTTGGATTTCTGTGGAACTCTCTAGCACTTTGCTTCTTCCTATTCTCATGTGGTCTTCATTTATCATGGTCTCTTATTCCTTTTTCTCCCTCTCTGTTCTTGATCCAGCTGGGATCTCCCGCTCCCCTAAGCTCTCTTTCCCTTGACCTTGCCCTTCATTATGCTGGTTGTGGTGGTGCCTCATTCTTTAAAGTCCTCACATCCCAATCTCACAGACAGATCTACATAGGTCAGAGAAAGCTGACTGGTATGCAAGCCAAATAAGCCTTTCCTCCCCAAGCTCCTTTTGGTGATGGTATTTCATCACAGCAATAGTAACCCTAACTAACTCACTGTGGAGTTTTGAGGGCCTTGTTCAAATTCTCTGCAGAGCTCTTTCAGCCTGAACATAGGCCTTGCACAGCAGCCAGAGACTGTTGGAGCTTCTGTCATTTAAACTGAATTCACACCCAGCTTCCCATTTAGCCATGCCCACACCTGCAACTCTGAATGACATGTGAGTTTCTGAAAAACTGATGTAATTGCTGCTCATATTTTTCTGCCAACCCCCCATCCCAAACTCCTTTGTGGTTATGGAGATAGGCGAAATTAAGAGAAACTGGAAACAATGTGTTTCAAAGTCTGAGACTGTTGTGGTGTAGAAGTTTGGATGAGAGTGCCCATCCATCCATAGGCTCATATATTTAAATACTTGGTCCTGAGTCGGTGGAACTGTTTGGGAGGGCTGAGAAGGTGTGGCCTTATTGGAGAAGGTGAAAACCACACCATTCCTAGTCAGCTTTCTCTGCCTAATGATTGTGTCTCAAGATGTGAGCTCTCAGCTACTGCTCTAGTACCATGCCTACCTGCCTGATGCCATGATCCCTACCATGATGGTAATGGGCTTTAACTGTATGAAACTCTAAGCCCCGAATTAATTATTTCTTCTATAAGTTGCCTTGGTCATGATATTTTATCTGGGCACTGTAAAAGTAAGACACATAGCTTTAGGGTAAAGGAAATCTCAGATTTTTGGAAGAGGCCTGAACCTTAGTTACACAGAGTTCCAAGAAACATACCAGGCAATGAAGATGAATTTCTTCAAATGAAAAAAAGAGAATAACTTATATTTTGTGGATCATTAAAGCAAAGAACAGTTAACTATGGAGAGAAAAGAGTTTACTTAATATGCTTTAAGATTTTTAGAGAGATGAAACAGGATGGATGTTACTGTACAGATATTTCTACTGAACGGAGGGTTATTCAGGGAAAGAAAATAAGTGCTTTTGATTTTGCTATTACTGTCCTTCCTTATAACAAGATAAGCAACTGTAAATAATAAGCAAACTCATAAATATGGGTGTTAGCAGCTTTCCAAGACTTATGAGTCACAGTTGATCTATTCATGATTGAGAATACAGAATTCACAAAGAGAAAATTCTCACTCTACCTGAGCCTGTGGGGATAGCTGTATTTGTCATTTTCTTTTGTGCAACTCAGAACACAGCAGCCTGTGGCAACGCCATGCTTGAGTGTACACAGGATGCTTGTGTTGTGCTAGCTCTATAACGATGCTTGCAAAGCAGATTGAAAACCAGGGGTCTGTTACACATCTTGCTATTTTTTTTATCATCGAATATAGTTCCTAACAACTCATGGAGTTTAGTGAATTTATAATATCAGAGGCAGTTGAACACAGGCAAATTCATAGTTCATACGTGCTGTGGATTACCTCAAATGGTTTACAATAATCAGCATTGGTGGTTATAATTGTTATTTTATTAGAGGAACATAAACTAGAGGAAAAGAAGAGAGTAGGAGTGAAGAAAAGACACACAAAAAGAGAAAGAGAAGGAAGAAAGGACAGAGTTAAACATACTTAAAATTCAGTGTTGACAGTCAAATGTGCAAGACAATTGAGTAGTTAGTCTATGACATCTAATGATGTAAAGCTGATATTATCTCTGAATAATGGGGACTCTGATTCCCATTGTAGAGATCAGGACAAATTTAAAAAATCCTGAATTAATTGCTCTTATTTAACAATAAATATGGACACAATTTATATACTCTTAACCAAAATCTGTTTTTGTCACTGAGGAAATCATAACTATATTGATGTGCAGCAAAAGGAGACAGAGGAATTTATAGGGAGAGGAAATTTAAACAAAATTAGCAACATTAAATATTACCTACTTATTAATCTTGACATAATTTAAGAATACTGTAAGGCAGACAGAGAGTTCCATTCCAATGGCAACGTTAGAGTTAGTTGTTTCTTAGGTAATTTCTTCTGCCTAACTTGTTTATATTTAATTTTTGGACATTTGTGTTCATTTATTACTTGGATGATGAGATGAGAGAGCTGTAAGCATATAAATCAATTTGAGTCTACTTCATTTACAATAATAGGATTTCTTAGCTTGTACAGATCTGCTCAGTAAGATGATTCTGGAGGGTGAGGAAACAGTGAAGTTGAAGGCACACCTCAATAGTAACACATTGATCAGCTCATATGCTTATTGAATGGCTGGACTCCATCAGCCTCATCCAGAGGAGACTATGGGAATAAGTAGGAGGGGGAGTTTTAACAGAAAAGTTAGTTTTATTATTAAAAACCATTTGAACTAAGTTTTCCCCCAGGAAGTCTATAGAATAGATTTGCTTATATATGAAGGCTCTCCTCCTTTATTACAAACTTAATTTGAAACTCTGGGTATGTTATGCATTATGCTAGATGTTCCAAATAGTAGGTATAACAGAGATTGGGGAAGTCAAATAGAAAGACATACTGAGGAGAGGAAATCAACTAACAATACAAAACAAATCATGATAAAGCATGCCCATTAAGTCTTTCCAAAGGAGTTGGGTTCTCCTGAATAAATCCTTCCAAATGTTTAAAAAAAATACACTCTGGACTGGAATGGCTCCGTGGTTAAGAGCACTTATTGCTATTGTGGAAGACACAAGTTTAGTTCCCAGCAGTCCCATAATCATCTGTAACTCCTGTTCCATAGGCTCTGGCATCCTCTTCAGGCCTTTTCAGACCTTTTATTGTACAAGACAGTCCTATGATACACAGGTGTACATGAGACAAAGCATTAATGCACATATGACATAAAATAAGCAGATTTTTAAAAAGAAAAGAAACATATTAAGAAACAATGAGATGGGAATGGTAAAATATTAGGATAGGTAATCCAAAAAGAGTACAGACTATATTTGCCTTTAAAATGAGAATCCCTTGGCTGGTTTCCACAGTTACATTCTTTCTCACTAGTCATTAGTCATCCCTTATTAAATCACTAAATACATACAGGCCACAGCTCCCACCCTGTCTTCATTCTTTCTTCATGTAGCCCCCTCTCAGCAACCTCAAGAACTTTACCTAGTATTTTTTATATTATGCTACACTATACAATATTATATTATATTATATTATATTTATTATATTATATTATATTATACCTAGTATGTTTATTAGTATCAGGTCTAATCCCTGGGCAACTCCGATGGCTCTCCCAAATTCTAGTTTGTTTCATGGCAGCCAGGTCTCTTCTCTGCTTCTCACTCTTGTCACTCACAGCTACGGACTGTCCTGAGAAGCAGTCCTGTTGTTATCCTAATCACTATGTAATTCCTGCCCATCAGCTTGTCTTTAGGCTTTGGGGTGTGCAGACAAATGACACACATTCAAAGTTCCTTGGCAATTAAAATTTTCAGTCCTCTTGGTAAAAACTTTATTATCCCAAGGATATTGTAATGTAAAATATTTTTTAAACAAAATATAAATAAAAAATCTATAATCATCCTTCAGATGAAACACTAAAACAAATGTGATAATCCATGCCTCCCTGTCTGCAATCTAAGAGGTACATGTTGCTAACTAGTCACTATCCATCTTAACTTTTCCCATTTTATAGAGGCTAACTGGCTCTATGAAATTACCATACTTTTACATAAATAAAGGATCTTTGTATATGTAATTAATTGCTTTATATAATGTATGCATTTATGTACAATAGTTTTATTTCAATGTAAATGTGCACACACAAAGGCATAGAGTCCTGGGAATGTATATGCACACACAATATTTGTATATGTGACTATTTGGATTTATCTAACTTAACTGTGCATCTAATTTAGTTATTTCACTTTATATGAGCATGTAGCATTTTGAAAAACTTTAAATACTCTCTCTTTTATACCAGGGTGGTGGTCTTGATTAACAGGAAACACAGTTGCTCTCTTTCTTTTGAAGAACACTCCTAGAATCTGTAATATTACCCTTAAAACAGGCTGTAAATTAAAATTTGGAAGGACTTTCAGACTTGCAGCATGGCTTAGAGATTAGAGGCATGTACTATTGCATGTGAACTTCCAATACCCTCTGGCCCTAGGGGCAACCAGTCTGTATAAGACTTGTGGAGGGAAGTGGTTTTAAGGATAGCCCCCAACAAATTCTCAATCTCAGCTCCCTCTCCCATCTCAGCGGACAAAAAGTATATGGGGAAGAAAGTTGTTTGGGGTGAGACAGAAATGAGTTACTTCCCTTCATATCCTGTTAGACACCAAGGTCTTAAGAGAATTTTGCAGAATGGTATTGCAGGAATAGATGGAAGAGGAAGTATGTTCTGTTTCCCTGTGAGCTCTGATTATAGAATGAATGACTTCTCATATAGCCAAAGTGTGGAGAAAATGACAATGGCTGAGACCTGACAAGATGAAGATCTTCTAGTAACGATGAGGCTACTACACTCATGTCTCTCTTCATTTCTAGTTCCTATAAGGACTACTGTTCCCAAGTGTTCACTGAGAAAGGTTCTGAGGGAGGTTCTAGAAGATTCTGTGGACTGGAGGTACAGTGTTATTAGGGTAGCCACAGTGAGGAATGTGAGAACACATGTTAGCAGAGCAAGATGGTTAACTAGAGGCAGTAACCAGGTCTTTTAAGAGGTTACAAATACCAAAATTTGAAAAATGACTAGGAGTTAGCTGTTTTCAATGGACTAGGCTGTCACCATTTTTATTTGGGGAACACACAACATGAAGGCATTCATTCTAGATAGCAAAGGAGAATAATTCATCTTGCCAGCTATCTAAGAAATTCTTTTGATGATATTTCCTCCCATACTGAACCTAAATGAGAGGACAGAAGAAAGATGGTTTCTCAGATGGAACCTATGTCCTGCCTTTCCCATACTATCCACTTTATACCTGAATTGCTACTCCTAGCTTGCAGTGAGGAGGGAGAAATTATACAAATGGGCCTCAAACATTTTAAATAACCAGGGATTAAACTCAAATATTTGGATAAGAAGCCTTTATCAAACCACGTTTGAGGACAGTTTAAGACATTTGAGCAAAATCCCATTAAATAATTACTGATGAATAGAGAGTCAGTCACTGTGGAATAGGGACATGCCACTGCCATACTCAAGATAGCAAAGGCTTTTTAATTTATTGATTTTATAATGTTCTCATACTACATCATAGTCATCTGCATACAAATGAGTCTAACTCTCTAAAAAGATTATATTAAGTATTTTAAGGTCAGATATTTAGACACTGAACAGTGTCATTCATATGGAACCAATAGTGTACGTGGATGTGTAAAACATTAAATGTCTATCAATTAAAAATAAATAATTAAATATAAATAAATTTGTAAACAAACAAAGTGAGATATAAAATTATAAATGGAGTGGTGCATGTAGCTCCCTTCTGATTCCAATGTTGTCAATGAAAGAACAGTAGAAACAGCTTTTATTTTTATTTATTTATTTATTTATTTATTTATTTATTTATTTATTTATTTGTTTTTGGTTTTCAAGACAGGGTTTCTCTGTGTAACTTTGTGCCTTTCCTGGAACTCACTTGGTAGCCCAGGCTGGCCTCGAACTCACAGAGATCTGCCTGGCTCTGCCTCCCGAGTGCTGAGATTAAAGGCGTGCGACACCACCACCCGGCATCATTTTTTAAAAGTAAGAAAACAAGACCAAAGAAATCAAAAAAACAAACACACACACACAAAAAAAACCCCACTGATGTTAAAAGTTAAAAGACCTGTGTGTGCCCAAGGATTTAACTGGTTCTACTACTCTATATAGCGCACCCCTTACTCTTAGCTATGTACTCCTAGAGGAGTCCTTTCATTCGTTTGTTTGAATCTACAGCTATGGGTTTCTTATAAGCTTGACTTGCCTGGGAAAACAGTAAGCTGCAACAATCTCCCATTGAGTCACCCATACACTTTCCTCCTATAGTTTTAAGAATCTCTGATTTAAAGCTGAAGATAAGACAAGGAGAATTGGCCTCATCCCTCCCCCGGTGCAAAGGCCAGGTTTTACTGAAGGAGCGTGTTGTCATCCATGTATTCCAAGTGCATCTCCTCCCATCTGTGTTGATGACACAGACACAGTGAAGCATAAAAAGCAATCCTTTAAAACTAGCAGGGAGCATCATTCCACAGCAGAAAAACAATCAGAGCCTCATTTGTACCATGAAAACAAACAGCCAGATTCAGTCATTTGCTGGGTAGTTAGAGTAGACTTTAATTATTAGAAAATATAAGTAGTAAGAAAAGACAAATCATTACCTCCATAAAAGCACAATCTCTTTCAAAGCATATCATCAAAATGGTGCAAAAGTGGAGTTTGTTAATTCTTATGCTTAATCAGATATAATTCCAAAATATTTCTCCCATCCTAGCATTTGTATCAGTACTTGGCTCATAGCATCTTATATTAGACAGATAAGTCACATCACCCAAGGTTCAAGGAACTTAGCAGGAGAGGACAATAAGAATCTAAAAGCCAGAAGACAGGGAGACACATAGCAAAAAGACATCTGTATATGACATGGCAGTTGCTCCCGTGGATACACTGCATCTCTCCTTATCTGTATAAGACTCAAACAAGATTGATCTCCTTTGCATTTTATCATAGTAGGGAAGAAGGCCCTTTCTGAAGGAGTATTGTTAGTTAAGGGTTGTTGAGAGAGAGGTTCATATTTTCCTCAGTGGTGTAGCCAGAGATAAATTGCCCTTGCTCCAGTAAACAACCTAAAACCGTGCTTGGGCAGGAAACTTTAGACTTGGTGGATCACACACAAAATAACATGACAGTTTGAGGGGGATTTGTTGAGAAGGATGTAGCAAGAGAGTAAATGGGATGAGAAGGGGAAGGATGGGGTCAAAACAACTAAGAGTCATTATATATGTATATGAAAGTGTCAAACAATACAAGTCTTTTGGTATGATGTAATAACGTTTGCCTGTTTTTGCTTTCATGCTTTGTTTCAGGAACCATATTAAACAAATTCTCCCCCATTCCTATGTCTTGAAGCATTTTTCCTTCTAATATTTTCATAATTTCTAGTCTTAAATTTAATCATGCAATCCATTTGAGTTGATTCTTTTACATGATGAAAAACAAAGGTCTAATTCTCATTGAATATTTGTTTTTCCTAACAATATTTATTAAAATCACTGTCTATTCCCCAATGTGTCTTTCAAATATTTTGTTCAAATCACCTGGTAAAATATATAACAGATAAGACTTTATATTATAGTAGAATCCGTTATTTTGTACAAGTATTATGTTCTACTAAAAAAGTTTTTAAAATGTAAAAGATAATTGCTGGTGATGATAATGATAAGGAGCACTTAAGCTCCATTAGTGATTATATGAATTTGTTTAGGCATTAAAAAATATTATAAAAGTGTCCCAAAATTAAAAATTAAACTACCTTATTGTTTATGAGTCTTACTACTACTGTATATTCATAAGAAATAAAACAAGAATTCTGAGAACACATTTGAACTTTCATGTGCCAAGATACAGAATTAGCCAAAGCATCCATTGATAGAATAGAAAAAAATGTTTAATATACACTCATTTATATAATAGAATATTAATCAGTCATAAAAATATTAAATATTACAATTTTCAATAGCCAT
>CABHPH010148999.1:27516-48536 GCA_902168325.1 Peromyscus nudipes | reverse complement strand
GTGTGTGTGTGTGTGTGTGTGTGTGTGTGTGTGTGTGTGTGTGTGTGTTGGGGTGTGTCCTGTGTCACACAGTGATATCTCCTCACTGTGTCTTACTGTAATACAAAGCTGTAACCTGTGCAGTAAAAGATATAAATGTCAGGGATAACTGGTTCTTAGTTGTATTTATGTAAGTGGAGTTGAGGCTAAACAAGGATGGGTTTTGTTTTCTGACTCCACAATAACTTCATTTCCCAACAGTGTATAACATTTCCAAAGCTTGGAAAATCCAGTGCCAGTAGGTACCAGCTTGTGATAGAATAGTCAGTCAGCTCAGGTGAAGACAGACCCTATGATTGAGTCACAAGTCTAGGTCCAGATACCTGCAGCCCTTGACAATCACCACACTGCAAACTATTCAAGAACCAATGGGCAACAGTCAGGAACCCTGACCTAGGGAAGCTGAAAAAGAAAGAAAAGCAGAGCCAGTAGTATTACTGTCTTAGATAGGGTTTCTAATGTTGTGAAGACACAAGATGACCACAGAAACTCTAATAAAGAAAAACATTTCTCTGGGACTAGCTTATAGTTTCAGAGGTTTAGTCTGTTATCATCATCATGTAGAAATGGTACTAGAGTTGAGAGTTCTATATCTTGATCTGCAGGCAACAGGAAGTGAACTGTGAAACTGGGCATATCTTGACATAGGAGACCTCAAAGTCCCTGCCCAGAGTGACACACTTCCTCCAAGAAGACCACACAAACTAAAACATCTCCTAGTAGAGCCACTTCCTTTGGGGGCCATTTTCTTTCAAACTCTCACCATTATCTTCTAGCCCAAACCTTCCCTTCTCCAGGTGCCTCAGCCCTGTGTGAGTAGAGACTTGTGCACTCCGCTCCACTGATGATGCAAATTTTACCCCTGAAGAAGAATATTTGAATTTTGAGACCTCTGTATTTACAAGTAGATGACAGAGCTCAGGTTCTCCTGGGTCTTCTACGAGGTCTGCTAGAAATTTCTTCTTAATCTCACAAAGTGTAAGTCTGCGATTAGATACCATTTGCCCTAAGATACCTAAAATACCTTGTTTAGTAAGAGATAATGCTACTGATAACCAAATGAAAGACTGAAAAGATCATTTTTATAGGACACAATAAGGTTATGTTATTAACTAAAAACAAACAAGAAAATGAAATTTATGTTCTTCCTTGAATCCCCACTACAAAGTATTTCAAGTATATTTTAGGGAATACTGTGATTTACATAGCATCTCTGGGTGGTGACTATGTAAAATTAGCTCTCATCAGCTTGGTATGAAGTGAAATGAATTTTTTGCTTCTTCTGGGAAGAAGGCAAAGTATAATGTGTGATTTAAAAGAAAAATTTTCCACAGCCTATCTCAGGATCAGGAATTCACTTTTTGAACTTTCAGACATTCAGGACCCTCTCTGGGGATCTCTACCACATTCAGTATGGGGTGTCTGTGTACATTAAAAACAAAAACACATACCAGTATACATCGACAGAAAAGACTGGACTCAGACATGTCAAAGTTATAACAGAGCCAAAAATGAATTAACTTGTCCAACAGGTAAAGGAGCATTCCTTGAATCAAGGTCTTAGAGCTGCTTGACAGATGCCTTCCCGGTTCATTGGAGAGTCCCATTCAATACAGAGGCCTGAAATGGAAGATTCCTCTTGTCAATCCCTACTTTCCAGTTGGAGGAAGACAGGTGATTTTATAAAATCACCAATATTACAAATAGTATTTTAAACTCAACGTATGTTTGTTTGCATTATCTTTGGCCTGGGGATTCATGCCTGCCACAAGGTATTCCCCATATGGATGCATACGTATTAAGCATTTGAAATTGATATTTATCATGGGGGGATGTCTAGATGAGCATAAAATGTTGTTGTTCTGAGCTAAAGAGTGTTCTTATTGAATCAAACCCTTGAGATTACCAGGTACCACAGGTCTCCATACTGGTTGTTATTCACACTTTAACCAAAACCCTATGCTCTATAGAAAATGTGACCACCAGCTACCCAATGGAATGTGTGTGATGATGCTGTATCAGTTTAGGACCACGTTATGTAAAGACTTTAGAGTGTAGGTCGGAGTTCTGAGACTGGGAAGGCAGTAAATATGAGACTAGAGAATATGGCATAATGCATAATTTCAGAACTATTGACAATTAACATGTACATACATTGTGTTAATCAAAGAGTTCTGTGAAAAATGTTTTAGTAGTACATTTAACCAGCTTATAGAAACTATACTTTTGTGGTAATACATTATGATAAAAAATATTTCTTACATTCTAAGAGACTGAAACTTTTGCTAGACCACACATCCAGAGTGAACAATACACTTTGAAATTCTTCAGACTGTGAACATACTATATACTCAGTCTGTTTAACCTGTCTTTAAGAGAATATTGTAAAACCCAACTTTACTTGTCTAAATTTCCCATATAATCAGCCCTTACAAAATGAGATAACACATAGGTATAACCTGATTTTTTTGTGCTCTTCCATGCTCCTGACTGAAGACTAATGCATGTGTGTTTTTATGTATGTTATAATAACCATATGCTGAACACATACATTATAGGCTTCAATAAATTTTATAAAATGAGTATCCAGAATTTCTGAATACTATATATAGATACTGTTTTATTTTTTAAAAGATGATTGTAATACTGTTTATTATTTGAGCCAGCTGGAAAAAGATACTAAGCCCTAGTAAAACTCTTGTTAAAGATTTCTGTCAAATATTACTTATTCTTATTCCATGTGATGCATTCTGTGCTGACCAATAAATATACAGGAAAAAATCTTTGTTAAGGACAGAGAGAGAGAGAGAGAGAGAGAGAGAGAGAGAGAGAGAGAGAGATACATACTGACAGACAGAGAAAGAGAAACATACACAGAGAAACAGAGACACAGAGAGAGACAGAGTCACAGGGAGACAGGGAGAGAGGTGCAGAACAAGAGATGGATATAGATACAGAGATTCAGATCCTACAACATGGACATCAGAAGACAACACAGGCAATATCAAGTAGTGAATTTAAATTTGAGCTTACCCTTGGTTAAATCACTTCAACGGAAATGCTTTGATTTCTTTCTCTAATGTGATGTGGAAACCTAATTGATGAAATGGAGTTTATTATAAATGTGTCCAAACCAAGTATGAAACTTACATAAATGAATTGGAGTTGAAGCATAATTAAGATAAACTCATCGACTATTGACTGTTACTAAGAAACATCCATAGGATCACAACAGTGAGACTCATTCAGACTCTTAAGGAAAAAAATGGTGACAAATTGTACTGCTCTATTAGACCAGTTATATTAAAACGTTTAATCTTGTGGAATCAGCTTAGGCTAGCACTACAGTCTCACCAAAGCAAAAGGAAGTCTCAGAAAATAATGTCTTCCTACTAAATCTCTTGCATCTTCTCTTCATATGATCCTTCAGGATGTCAATATATTAATTGATCCTTACCCACAAAAGGCCTTAAAGTGTTTGCAGGCAGGAAAATTACTGACTGTGTTTCCAGTCATTAGCGAAGTATGAAGAATCCTGCCCATAAACCAATCCTCCATTCTCCATATAGAAAGATTTCAGAAATAATGTTACAGAAAATGAGGTTGAGAGCCATTTCCCTACAGGAATAATATTTTCCCTACAGGAATAGACATTTTCACAAATAGGTATGAAATAATACCATTTGTCTGACAAGCCCTTATGAAAACAATTCTCACCAGCCCTCAGTTGACCCTGTGGCTTCAGTAATGTATGGACAAATGCCTGTCCACTGCTGCTCATAACCAAAGGCAGGGACCACTATAAACATGACTTATTATCAAATTATCAGAAAAGGAAACTTCCAAACAGTGGCCCAACTGTGTGCCAGCCTTCAAGTGGTTAACAGCCAAAGCAGCCACAGTGCTTTAATGGCTTGGAATAAAGTTGCTGATATTAATACTTCCACAAGCATATTTCCCACTGTACACAGAAATCTACAGAGCCATTTATGACTTTGTCCATCATCTGCATCAAGCTACAGAGCAGCAGGCAGAGAGTAAAGAAGCTGCTTCTACCTTGTCTCTTCTGTGTGCTTATTAAAATGCAAATTTTAACTGTAAAAAGCTTCATTCTATAGTTGCTAATACCTTTCATACTATTGCTGATTTAATAAAAGCATGCCAAAATGATTGCCCAGAGGAGCTCACAATCTGGCTGTGTTATTATGGTCTCATGTGTGTTTCATATACGGAGGGCATAGGCCATTTACAGAAATAATATAAACAAAAACTTGCTAATCATCCTCAGTACAGTAAATCTCTCTCTAAAACACCTGCACATTATAAGATGCATTTTCACTGGTCAAGTCTATGTAGATGGTGGTGACAAAGGGAATCCAATTTCAGGAAACAGGGGAATGAGCACCCAGGGCTGCTGATGACAGGATCAGGTCCCTACATTCCCAGCTTGGAATCCCACTGCTCTTTCCCCAGTGCTGTGTGAGCAGGAGCCCAGCTTGTTGCCAACATAGCAGACTCCACACCCTGGGGACTCCACAATGTGACACTCAGCTCTATTCCTAATCCTAAAACAATAAGTGATTTGATTACTACTTGCAAAAGCAATTCATGATCAGGTGTATCAATAACTAAAGATATTAAATCAGATTTCATAGAAAAGGTTAAAGCACCTATTCCCAAATCTACGGGGACCCCTTCCAACAAACTGCCTGTGCTTGTTTTAGGGAAACCAATTTGGACTGTGAAAGAAGCTTTGTTTCTGTACATGCTGTTGATTTGTCTTTACTGGCCTGACTCATATTATAGCTTATTCCCAGCTACTCCAGCAATAGTTCCATTCCCTTAGATTTAAGAAGTATTTATATCATAATGAATTGCTACAGTTTTTCTTATTTTAGTTTCTTAAAAAAGAATCATGTCAGTGGAGGTGGTCACTGTTAAACAGCTGGTCAAGGCTTGGTGGAATCTAAGGACATCCAGAATCAGCATCACTCACTCTCAGCAGTCCTTTTGAAAGGTTGACAAGACGCTACAAGACTGTGAAGTGACAGACAAAGGGACACTCAGAATGATTATTTCTGAGAAAGTCTCCAGGCTGATCTTCTCTGTCATCTCAGTCCCAGGGCAGCTTCCTGCTCCCCCAGGGTTTCTGACACACTCAGGATGTGGGTTGCAACACTGTGTCTCTTGCACAGTAATAGACTGCAGAGTCCTCAGATGTCAGGCTGCTGAGCTCCATGTAGGCTGTGCTGGAGGATGTGTCTGCAGTCAGTTTGGCCTTGCCCTGGAACTTCTGATTGTAGTTAGTACTACTACTTCCAGGAACATTCCATCCAATCCACTCCAGGCCCTGTCCAGGACTCTGCTTCACCCAGCTCATATAGTAGCTAGTGAAACTGTAGCCAGAAGCCTTGCAGGACAACTTCACTGAGGCCCCAGGTTTCCCCAGCTCAGCCCCAGACTGCTGCAGCTGGACCTGGGAGTGGACACCTGTGGAGAGAAAGGCAGAGTGGACGTCATTGTCACCCCAGTCCCTGTTCCTTCTTCAGGTCTGGAACTGGAAAGCCCCTTACCTGTAGTTACTGACAGGAGGAAGAGGATGATCCAGCTCCATCCCATGGTGAGGACCTGTGTGCTCAGTGACTGTGGAGAGGACACTGATCATATGTTGTTCTAGGGTGTGGACATCTCTGTATTTACCACCATAGACTCAAGTAATTTGCATATTCATGAGCAGGGTACTTCTTAGATAAGTACCTAGTCCAGCTGGAGAAGAAAGTGGTAGAGAATGCCTGGGTCAGGGAGTAGGATGTTGAGTGCTAATTCTGTTCCTCTCTGAGGAAATATATAACATGCTCCTTCCCTTAGCCCTGTAGAGATGCTGAGAATGCAACATCAGGACCTGAGCTTTCAATAGATTTCAGGCTTGAGAAAGTTGCTACACTTTATGAGAAGGATGTCAGATTGATGTACAGATGGTGGTTGCGATAATGATAGTGATGGGAAATTTAAATCCTGCTAAGTTAAGAGAATTTCCACGCTCCTTTCAGATACATGCAATTAATATTTGCCTTTCCAGCAAATTATACAGTAAAAAAACTCATCCAAATGTCCAAAATAAATATACTTCAGACATATTTGCACAACAATTATTATTGTAGCAACATCACAATAACTAAATTAGGGAAATAAACTATGTGCTGTCAACAGAAGATTTCATTAAGGAGACATGTTTATATAAATAAAACTACAGAAGGTTTTCATCTGCAAGAAATATGGAAAATACTCAGTTATAGAATATTGGATGCAACTAGCGATAAATGATTAATACATCTCAGAAATACAGACATCAAATGAGACTCTTAGATATTTCACTTACATACATACAACTATGAAAACAAATATATGATGATGTATATGTGAAATTATCTACTAGAACAAAGGTAAAGTAGGAGGGGAAGGAAAATGCAGGGTAGAGACTCTGGGGATTAATACACACTGTTCAAAATACATATGTATGAAAATTCTAAACATAAGTAAAATTGTTATTTTTACATTTAATAATTTGTATTCCTTGACATTTTAATCCATGTATAAAATATATTATGATCATATCTACATCCACTATGCCCCCACTGGTTCCTCTTGGGACCTTCCAGTAAGTCTCTCTCCCAAGTTCCTGACCTCTTTGTTTCATTAACTAATAACACAATGAGTCCAGTCAATGCTACCTATATACACATAGGTGGGGTCATAGGAAACTTCTAGTAATCTTCCAAAGAAATTTGATTATGTTTTCCTCATCCATCATCAAATGCCAATAGATCCTCAGCTTGGTATGGGTCCTCAGAAGTTTATCTCCAACCATGTTATAGCTTTAAAAATTGTTATACTATCTTTAGTGGTGAGAATAGGGAAGGCGAGTAGGTACATAGGAAAGATCTGGAGTCCCCTCCACACCAACCTCATCTCTCTACTGGGGATTCTTGTCTCTATAGTGCCACCTGCTGGTTCTGAGCTTCCCTGCAGGTTGGTTTGTCATGACTTACACTGAAGGTATACTGTCTTTTCTTTTAATTTTTAAAATTCATTTTATGTACCAACCACAGATCCCTCTTCATCCCTCTTCCTGCTCCCACCCCACCTTCCTCCCGGACCACCTCTCATCCCTTCATCCAATAGGGTAAGTTCTCACAGGGTCAATGTCAAAGCCTAGTCATTCAGTTGAGGCAGGACCAGGCCCCTCTCTGCTTCATCAGGGGTGAGCAAGGTGTCAGACCAGAGGTAATGGGATCCAGAAAGCCAGCTCATGCACCAGAGATAGATCCTAAACACACTCCCAGTGGCCTCTCAAACAGACCCAGCTACACAGCTGTCTCCCATATGCAGAGGGTCTACTCTGGTCCCATGCAGGTTCCACAGCTGTCAGCCTAAAGTTCATGAATTCCTTTGACTCAGTTCAGTTGTCTGTAGATTTCCCCATCATGATCTTGAACCCCTCCCCTTGCTCATATAATCCCCCTTCCCTCTCTTCAACTGTACTCCTGGGGCTAGGCCTGGTGAGTGGCTGTGAATCTCTGCATCTGCTTCCATCAGTTACTAGATGAAGGCTCTAGAGTGACTATTAGGGTATTTACCAATCTGAATATCAAGGTAGGCCAGGTCAAGTACTCCACCACTATTACTAGTAGTCTAATCTGGGTCATCCTTGTGGGTTCCTGGGAATTTCCCTAGCACTAGGTTTCTCCCTTACTCCATAATGTCTCCCTCTATGAAGATATCATTTTCACTGATCTCCCACTCCATCCCTCCCCCAGCTTGACCATCCCATTCCCTCATGTCCTCATCACACATCCTCTACCCTCTATTGCCCCCAACCATCCCCAGTGATGTCTAAAAAGCCACATTTAACTTCAGTACATGGGATGCTGATGGCTATCATTGGTTACAATGGACAGAGGTGCGTGTCTACTTAAATAGTATGGAAACTTTCTCCTCTTAAAATATAATCCATTCACAAACTCCTGGGCCCTGTGAGAATAGAAATAGATACTATGAGATTATTCTCATGAATTGAAGTAATATTAGGATTATGTGCAGATCTGTTGCAACAAATGTGAAAGTGAGCAGGAATTCTTTAATACATCACATATTGATTTCCAGCTTTTTAAAGATGTTTCCATACTGTCATCAATGCCCCTCTCATGCCAGGCTACTGCCTGGTGACAGTTGGTTACAACTCCAGCAGTTCTCACTTGTAATTTGGTGACAACAGGAAAGAACAAAAGGAGACTGCATTCTTCAGACTATAGCTGAGACAGAGCACCTGATATCATAGAAGCACAATGAGTCTTAAGCTCAGATGCAGCCCTAAATGTATCCATGTATGAATTCCTGAGACATGCAGATAAAGGGGTCAACAGAAAGAGGATGACCCTCTGTGGTACTCACAGAAAGTTTAACAATTCCAGAAAATATACTCACAATAAGAAAGAAATAGAAATGAAGGAAATATATGCTGTGACTCAATCTGTTTCCCACACTGCATTTGATGCATTTAAAGGAATGAGGGGAGAGAGGAGATCTCCTTGACAAAGATCCTCATGGGTAGAGTTATGTGTATTTACACAGCTTTATCTCTCCATGTCTATCTTTCCAAGTCCACAGTCCTCTTATTCTTGGACAGGGTACATGTTAGTTAAGCTATTCATTTGGAATATAATCCCAGGAATGGGACAATCCAATAGCACTACTTGGGGATATGTGTAGATGTATGTTTAAATGTCTGAAGTATAGCTACAATATTAACACAAAAAATGCATACTACATAAATTCATGCTGTTCAGGTATATTTTGCTCTAATTTTAGATCATGAATCAGATGCACCTAATGTTGCAGGACAGAAGGATCTAGGACCAGTCTGATGCATTTATTCTCTTCTATCACAGGTTATAATTGATATGATATCTTGGAGACTGTCAGTTCACAGGAGAACACCTTCTTCTCCTTATAGAAGAAAACTTATCCCTACAATTGAGGATACTGGATGGTTTTTTATGGGCATTTCAGAATCTCTGTTGGGCTAAGTAATGTCTAAAAAGCCACATTTCATACTTCAGTACATGGGATGCTGATGGCTGTCATAGGTTACAATGGTCAGAAGTCCATGTCTATTTGAATAGTATAGAGAATTTCTCCTCTTACAATGTAATCCATTCACAAAATTCTGGGCCATGTGAGAATAGAAATAGATACTATGAGCCTATTCTCCTGAATTGAAGTAACACTAGTATTATAATATGTGCAGATCTGATGCAATAAATATGAAAGTAAGCAGTTCTCCTTTAATACATCACATATTGATTTCTAGCTTTTTTATGAGTCTCCCTTTACTCTGTGGCTTATTTACTCTTCTCCTCTGGCTGGTCCCCGTTTGCATTGATCATAAACCCCCAGAAGTTCCTTCTGTAACTGTGCTGTATTTTACTCTTCTAAACACTACTTAAGGACATGAGCACCACTTGCACAATTCCTGAGGCCCTCCACAGGGATGATTGTGTTTAGAAATGGGCTCATATCTCATTGTGATTCTCACAGATTGATGCACACAGTTTCCTCAGTGCCCAGATATCTAAGATGCAGGAAGATCCAGTTCCGTGATGTTTCTGGGCATCTCTGGGGTGTCCACTCTGTAACTTACCTCTGAAGAAAGTTACAGACAACCTCTGCAGCCCATCCCTCTGGGAAAATATCATGAATCAGCAACACTAACTACTAAACTGTCTTCAGCAAAGAACCAAGGATGACTGTGACACCCATGTATCCCAAAGACTGGAGGAGAATGTCTCATGTCACTGTGTTCCTGTTCTGTAACAGGCTGTGATTACAGGGCAGGGTATTGAGACTGGGAAGACTGTGAATGTGAAATCAGTGATTACTGCTTAATCTCAGAGTCTATACCTAAAAGTTCATAATTGTAAACTGGTTTGATGAATAAATTTTGTTAATAAAAATTCAACAGCAACATTGGTCATCTAGGAATTAGACATTGATGTAAAATGCAATCAAACCATTTCTACTCCAAAGTACTAATTCGGTTATGGTAGTAGACACACGCTTATATTGATATCATCAAGATAATGAGTGGATCAAGTTCACCAATTTAAAACTCCTGCTTTCTGAATCTTGCATGCAGGGTGACTAGGAAATTCTTCATGTAATAGAATTAATCCTTAGTCTGTTGTTCCTTTCCTCAGTACTTAACCACAAATTTTGAGAAAGTCTTCAGGTTACTATTCACTGTCCTCTCAAGCCCAAAGCAGCTTCCTGCTCCTTCAGGGTTTCTGACACACCTCAGATATGTGCTATGATAGTGCTCTTTGCACAGTAATAGATGGCAGAGTCCCCAGGTATCAGGCTGCTGAGCTCAGTATAGACTGTGTTAGATGTTGTGTCTGCATCTAGTGTGGCTCTGTCCTGAGACTTCTGTCTGTAGTTTGTTGGACCAATGCTTTGGAGTATCCATCCAATCTTTTCAAGCTCAGGTCTAGAGTCTGCCTTACCCAATTCATATAGGAAATGGGGGAGCTATCTGAGTCAAAATCTTTGCAGGAAAACTTTGCTGAATCTCCAGGAAGGATTTCTTAGTCCAACTCCAGACTGCTGCATCTGAACCTAGGAATGGACATCAAATGTAGAAAGGATGTCATGATCACTTCAGTCTCTGGCTCCCCATCAGCCCTGCTCCTAATAATGCACTTATCTACAGCTGCTGCCACCAGGTAGAGGATGATCTGACTTCAGTCTGCAGTGAGAATCTGTGTGCTTGGGGACTGTGGCCAAAGAGCACTAATGTGGTACTGTTGCTTTTGTGAATATCCCTGTATTAACAGCCACAAACTCTAGTTTATGTAATCATGAGGAATGGTTTTTCTTAGAGCGAGACCTGCTCCTTTTTGAGACAGAAGAGGAAGAGTTTTTCTAGGTTAGTATGTTGGATGGTGAGGTTCAAGTCCTAAACCTGTCTGAGAAACGCATTCCCTTCTTCATCCTGCTTCGTTCTGACACCTGTGCAGGCAGAGTTCTTCCATCCCAGTGAGAATCTAGTTCACTACACCCATGTTCATTAAAGTGAACCACACTTCAAGGGCTCAAGGGCCACTTGAACCTCCTTAGGGTCAATAGTATTTGTGATGCTAAGAAGCTGCATTGGCCATCCTGCCCCCATCAAACACTGTCACAAAGCGTTGGACACTGCTGTCCATGCCACATCAGTGAATATCAGGAATATGCACACCTCTGATATCAGCTGGGTACTCCTGGGACACTATTTTACAAAATGTTGCTCAGATTCCTGAAGCTCAAATACCCTTAACTACCAAATCCTCAAAGAAACAAAGCTTAAGCCCCCCTCTGCACCTGCTCCTGGGCTGAGCCTGAGTTCCTGTGTGCTGTGCGCCCCCTGCTGGAGATGAGCTTCAATGCTCTTCCTGGGCACACTGCAGGGAGATTTTTCTGTTAAGTGTGTTCATCAGTTGAGGACAACTCTTCCTTAGATGTGTTTCTGGAGGTGGAGATGAAGCTGAAGAAGAATGAGCTGTGTTCTGTGACTTCATAATATCCTCTTTCTCCCAGTAGTAACAGACACTTTCCTGGGGCAAACCCAACACCAGTATGTATCAGAGTGTGATGGAGTAACCAGGGGCAGTGCAGGTAAGGACCAGATCTCTGAGGGCTTCACCAGGCCAAGTGTTGACATCTGAAGTAGAACCTAGGGACAAGGAGAATCTGCCCCTGTCAGTCACCAACAGTGACAAGTTCTGCAGGTTCCCTAGCAATTCCTCAGGGTCTAACCATGGTGACAATGGCAGAGTCATTTCTGATACTATAAGTGACAATCTGCTTTGGTAAGAAAAAAAAAGTCAACATTGGTTCTCATAAACAAAAAGATGCACAGAAAGGATTTATATTTGGACATGTCAATGTTTAGTCATTTGTTAACAGACCCAAGAGTGATCCATGTGTGACAAACAGACAGATACTGAGAACCTGTCACCAGACTCATGAATTGACCCAGCAGTCTTATCTTCTAACCACATTCCTGTCTTCCCCCAGAGACTTTAAGTCTATGTAAGTAGACTGCTGTGATCTTCATTGTGCTGAGACTACAATTTCCCCTGGAGATTAGCAGCATACTTACATGTTGGGAGCCCTGTAATTATAGGTAGGAATGGACAGAACCCAGTTTCTCCTGATGTTTCCATGATATCTGTAACATGAATTGATAAATGGTCTTACTAATAAAAAACCTGGAGCCAGGTTTTGGGTGAAAGCTTAAAGATTAAAGAGCAAGCCCACCATGTCTTACCTCTAGGAAATCCTCAGTCAAAGAGGGGGCTACTTCCTGTATACTTATGCCTATATACCACTCTGTGCCCTGCCATCTTACTTCGTCTCTCAGCCCAGCTACACCGCTTTCCTCTTTCTGCCAGCTCTATCACTTCCTGTCTGTCTGTACAGACCTACAGACCTCTACGGTTAACTAGTGCTGGGATTAAAGGTGTGTGCCACCATGCCTGGCTCTGTTCCCAGTGTGGCCTTGAACTCACAAAGATTAGGATGGATTCCTGCCTCCCGAATGCTAGGATTAAAGGCATATGCTACCCACAGCCTAGCCTCTAAGTTTAATACAGTGGCTGGCTTTTTCCTCTGATCTCCAAGAAAGCTTTATTTGTTAGAAAACAAATAAAATATCACCACAGATGTAGGCAGACATCATTTCTCTTGGGCTTATATAGGATATTTCAAATGGCATTTTTAATTCAGCATAGGATTACAAAGTAATTGTCCAAGGGAATTCACACACATTGTAAGGCATTGCTAATAAGATGCCATCCATATTAGTCCCACAACATCATATTTGTCGTTGGAGGGACTGCCTGCTAGAGGAACTTGAGTAATCACTGTTCAGTAAAGAGATATCTCACTGATGTTAATCTATGGAGATTCTCTAGTGCCATATTACATCCTGGTTAGGGTACAGCAATTTATCCAAACCAACTGCCCTACAACAGCAGGCTGAACCCCCTGGAGCCCATGGGCTGTGGGAGGTGATGCTGTGTTGGTGCAGATCTGTGCTCTGTGACAGGCTTGTACTGCAGACGGTATCAGGAGTGGGAAGACTGTGAATATGAAATCAAGAATATTTTAACTGTAAAATTTGAGAATCTCTTTTCAGTTCTGCCATGAACATGAACTGGAACTTTAAGTAAATTCTGTAAATGAAAATAACAGAGGATCTCCCGCTCCCACAAGCTCTGTTTCCCTCACCCCTTGCCCCTCATTACCCCCACTCACGTCCAGACTGTTCGTGTAGATCTCATCCATTTCTCCATCCCAACTGGATCAAGAACAGAGAGGGAACACAAGGAATGTTCATGGTAAATGAAGACCACATGAGAATAGGAAGGAGCAAAGTGCTAGAGAGGCCCACAGAAATCCACAAAGATGCCCCCACAATAGACTGCTGGCAATAGTCGAGAAATAACCCAAACTGACCTATCCTGGTGATAGGATGGCCAAACACCCTAATTGTCGTGCTAGAAACCCCATCCAGTGACTGAGGGAACTGGATGCAGATATCCAAGGTCAGGCCCCGGGTGGAGCTCCTCCGGGAGTCCAATTGGCGAGAAGGAGGAGGGTTTATGTGAGCAAGAGTTGTTGGGACCAGGGATGGGTGGAATACAGGGACGAGTGGCCAAACGAATGGAAACACATGAACTGTGAACCAATGGCTGAGGGGCCCCCAACTGGATCAGGCCTTCTGAATGGGTGAGACAGTTGATTGGCTTGATCTGTTTAGGAGGCATCCAGGCAGTTGGACCGGGTCCTGTGCTCAGTGCATGAATTGGCTGTTTGAAACCTGGGGCTTAGCAGAGACGCTTGGCTCAGCCTGGGAGGAGGGGACTAGACCTGCCTGGACTGAGTCCACCAGGTTGATCTCAATCCTCCGGGGAGTCTTTGCCCTGGAGGAGATGGAAATGGGGGATGGGCCAGGGGAAGGGGGCAGGGCAGGAGGGGGGAGAACGGGGGAATCTATGGCTGATATGTAAAGTTGAATTATATTGTAAAATAAAATAAAATAAATCCAAAAAAGAAGTAAATATAGATATCTGAGTATCATAAATAATAAAAGCCTGCTATTTCGAAAAAAAAAAAGAAATAACAGAGGAAATCATCTTCCCTACACGAATTATATTTAAATTTTTTCAGTTATTGTTTGTTTACATTTTATTATCTTATTGAAATATATTGTTCTATGTAATATATTCTGATTATAGTTCCCCTTCCCCAACTTCTCCTAGTTCCTCCCCTCACATCCAGAGCCACACCGTCTCTGTGTCTCATTAGAAAACTAAAAGTCATGTAAGGATTAATGATAAAAGAACATAAGGCAAGTAAACAAGTTAACAAATTGGAATAGGACAGAACAACCAAATAAAAAAGAGCCCCCAAAACACACAGAGATGCTGAGACGCACACTCAGGAATCTCATGAAAACTCGTAATTGGAAGCCATAATAGATCCAAAGAAACAAAACAAATAAACAAAAACAATGTTTTTGGGACTTAACATTATGAGACAAAGAACAACCAAAGATGTCCATGAGTTGGGTTTATGTTGTCCATCTACTGCTGGGTCTGGGGCTATCCTTGAGAGTGGTCTGTTTCCCCCAGTGAATCTCCCTCAGGGAAAACTAATCTTTCATTTGCAAGTGACTATCACAATTTCCATGTGATAATAAACATTTTCTCCAAAATATTGCCTCAGTATTGGAGAAGCATATGCTCACATTATCACCAACATGGGAAAGGTCACCTCTTTGTTGTCAATTTAAAACTACTCACCCTTTGAGTCTTGGAGACAGATTAACTGGGAAAATTCTGAATATGTGAGAATGGATTCATAACAGAAGGAGCCAGATCAGGAGCTGAGAATCCACAGTACAAGCACACAGGAAGGACACTGCCCAGACCACAGTGTAAGCCATCCTTTAGCTCCCGATGAGGGGCTGGGATCTGAGTTTAGTGCACAGTGTACAGATCTAGAATTATCTAATTGAACAGAGAAACAGAAGATACAATGGACACCTGCAAACAGAGAGGATCTTGATCAAGAAACTGTCACACCTGTCTACTGTCTATCTCACTCATGTCTACTCATATATTCAGTATCCCTTGTTATCTACCTTTTAAAAAAAACAACCAAGAAAACCCAGTGCAGCCCCAATCCCATGTTGAATGTTCTGTTTTCAGTGCTGATCACTGAATGGGAAGACAGGGTTAGAGTCCTCTGCCTGAACTGCAGGGTCAGGGCAGGGCTGGTTTTCATGGCAGAGGAAGGCCATATTTGCATATCTTCCTAAATATCTTATGCTCTGATGTGTGAACCTTTGGGGCAGCAGCTAACGATGCAAATGTCTGAGAGAAAATAAAATAGCAAAGTGAGCATGACTTAATTGAAGTATTGTTCATTTTGTACTTGTCATAAAACTTCAACAGCTTTAATTTTTTATTGTGCTCTTGTTCCACACTCACTCTTTTTTTGGTTTTTTTTTTTAGAGACAGGGTTACCCAGTATAGTTTTGGTGCCTGTCCTAGATCTCGCTCTGTAGACCAGGCTGACCTTGAACTCAAAGAGATCCGCCTGGCTCTGTCTCCCGAGTGCTGGGAATAAAAGCATGTGCCACCACTGCCTGGCCCCACACTCACTCTTTATTGCCTATCTTACCAGATATTGTACAATAAATTCATAGGAAGTTTGGAAATAAAAGTTATAATTTGATATTAAGGTGATTTATTATAAAATTCAATGAATAGAGAAAGTACACAATAAATTAAGAAAACAAAACTCAACTGAGAACATAGCACAGTGGGAGAGTGTAACACTCACAAGGTCCCAAATTTATCCTCATTATTGAAAGGATAAAATATATATTAAATAAGCATTGATACAATCAGAGATTTTTCTTTAATAAATAATAACATATAACAAACTTTTGGTCACATATATGTTGTATGCTTGTGTTTGTGTGTGTTTGTTAACATCCTTGGCAATCATGCCATTATTACTTTAATCTCCAAACCTAAGTATATGTTCTTTGTCTGTGGTTACCACAGGAAGGAGAAGAGTCTGTTGTCTGGTCTGTAGTGCCATGGTTGAGAATGTAGGACTTCCTTGGTGCTGTGGGATCAGTCTCAGGAGGAGAACCCATGGAATAGCCCCCCCAGTATCAGAAAGGAGAATTGGGTCCTAATTGTCCAATGGAGTAATTAGTTCTACTGTTCAAGAAATTGGGTTTGCTATGGCTAAGAGGGGTTATGGGCTGTGACATTATTGTTTCTGTGGCATTCCCAGGTAAAGAGACCTTACTAAAGCCACTAAATGCAGTGACCCAATGATCTGAAGTCATTTCTGCTTTGGTCCTTAAATGATCAAATCATTTCTCTTATGGGCTTCATATATTTAACAGGATTTTATGTGGGCAAGTGAAAGGAGGAAACTCTGGATCATTGCAGTAATCTCCCTTGCTGTCCCTGTTGTCACCTGTCCCTTGTGGCCCTGAATGGCCGAGATACCAGCATCACCTGCTGACCTGCATTCCAATTGTATCAGGTTGATCTTGTCTGGATTTGCTCCTGAACCAGAGTCCAGCTGTTGTGTAGGACTCACCCAGGTCTACAGTGTGATATGGACTTCTGCTGCATGGCTTCTGCTGTGGGATGGTCTGTATGTCAAACATGTTGCTTATTGCCCATCCCACAGCAGGCTTCTCTTGAGCTCTGTGCTCCTTAGTAGATGTTGCCATCTCAGTGATTTTCTTCTCACAAGACTAGCTGGACAATACTCTAGGAATAATTCTGGTAGGTGTGTAACAGACTGGAAGGAAAGCATGTGCACATAAAGATGAACACGGATGTTTAGACTGGCCTCATCATATTTCTTAGGAATCAAAAGCATTTAAATATATCGATTCAATAATCCCAGGAATGACTGAATAAAACAAAATGATAAATTTCCTTTCAGCTAGCATAGAAGTGATGAAAGCAAGTGTCAGGGAAATTTTCAGTTGATGTTTCCCCAGCATGATTTCAGGGTCCTGGTGCCCAGCTGTTGTATAGAAAGAACCTTGTCCTCAGCCAAGACACCTGATAATACAGGGTTGTGTTCTATATCCAGTGATAACATGAATGAAATGAGGCTCTTGAACGAACGGCTGACAAATCCTTTGCAAGAAATTTGCTTTTTGAGTGTTTGTATTTCAGTTCCAACAAAAAAATATAATTTTTTCAGCTCCATGGACTTGTATTTATTTTATTTTATTTTTCTCTTTTTTTATTAATTTTGTCATACAACGGATCTTGGTCATGCCCCTCAAATCCTTTCTATATCACCAACTTTATATTTCTCTCTTCCTCTCTGTCTCTCTCTCTGTCTCTCTCTCTGTCTCTCTCTCTGTCTCTCTCTCTCTCTCTCTCTCTCTCTCTCTCTCTCTTCCCTCCCTTGCTTCTTTCCCTCCTGGTACTTCTTATCTATTCTTCCTTGTCACTCTTCCTAGACTTTAGGTGTCTGAGGATGGTGATTCAGACCTTAAGAAGAAACCCTTCCCAGACTTAGTACCTGGTAATTGGCCTTTTCTGCTGGGTGGGTCTGTAAGGAGGCTTCTGCATGGGCAGGCATGGTGGCAGGAGCAGGAAGCTGAGAGCTCTCATCTTCAAATGCAAACACAAAGCAAAGAGCAAATCAGTGGAGTGGTTATTGTCTGGGCTCACACGGAAGTCCCCTCCCTGTGCCTCTAGTACAGTCTCATACACAGCAATGTCCTCAGTTTTCAAATGTTCAGTGGAGATAGAAAGTGTTTTTGGAATTTTCTCTGGAGTCAGTGAGTAGGCCCTTCAAAGACTCTTGGTGGTTCTCACTATTATCATCAGTAACCACCTAGACACACGCTAGCTCCTTCCATGGAGCCTGGAAGACACAGATCGTCCAATAGCTATTCTTAAGGTGAATGCAGAGTTGAAGGTAAGAGTGCAGAAAACCCCAGGCTGCACCAACCCTGCCTAAGATTCCACCTGTTGCCCCTCATACTGGACACCTGCAAAGACATAGAATCCTATACAGGAAACTGTCACGCATGTCCATACTCCCTCTCTCTCATGTCTACTCACACACTCAGCATTTCTTATTCTCCATAAATTAACCTTTAAAACACAAACAAGGAAAACCTAGCTGATCTCCAACTCCATAGTGAATGGTCTGTGTCCAGTGTTATTTACTGGATGGGAAAACCTGGGAATTTAGGGACTGGGTCCCCTGCAAGAGTTGCAGGGTCAGGGCTGGTCCAGGTATCAAGAGCTGATAAAGAACCATTTGCATGTCCTTCTGATATACAGAGAATTCTGGAGTGGGAACTTAAAGGAGCAGTTAATAGTAAAGATAAGAGACATGAAATAAAGGAACTGGTGGCAACAATTGTGTTAAATTATCACATTTATATATTTTACACATAACGCTTCTCTTATTGTCTTCCATGCATCACAAAAAACTAAAATATTTATGTGTGTAGGAGAACAAATAGAAAACTTAGTGAATGTTGAATTCATATCTCCAAATTAATAAATTGATTTGGAGATAAAGCTAAGTCATCTAGCACATGTTGAGCCCTGGTGTAAATCCACAAAACTGAAAAAAAATTAATTAAATAAATATAGTTTGATTAATAATATTAACTAATGGGAGATTTATTAAGGCAACTCCACATAGTCAAAAAGGTGGTTTATTTTGGGGGGTAACTTACAGCTAGTTAAGGGGTTGGTTACAGGATCTGGGAAAGGTGAGGTGCAGTCCAGCTGGGTTCTCTGGAGAACTCTGCATGGTCTACCTTCCAGTATCCAGGATCACCAGGAACCAAGACAGCCAGCACATCCAGACCTCGGGTCTTAAGGGCTCCCATCTCAGCTCCACCTCAGGGACAGGTCATAGGTAGCATGACAGTTACTGGAAGCCTCATTGTGGGTAGTATTTCCAGGTCAAAGCTGCAACAGCTACCCACTAAAATAAACAAATGCAAAATCTGTGCTTGCATATGTTTTATGTTCCTGTGTGGAGTATGTTTGTGTAAACATCATTAGGAATCAAGTCACTATTTATTGTCTTAAACTTAAGCACAGGTCCTATGTGTGCAATCGCCACAGGGTGGAGAGGAGTCTGCAGCCTGGACTCTAGGGCTGTACTCTAATATTCCCACATTCTCAGGTTTACCTGATGACATCACATTTCCATAGTGGCCATGGGCTAAGATTCAAGATTAAGACAGTTGTAATAGTTCCCTCCATGAGAAAAAAAATTGCTTTTTCATTTTTCAATTGAATAATTGGGAGAAAAGCTGTCTTCATTGTGACTAAGTGGTCCTGGGGATTATGGCATCTCTATTTCTGTGACATCCTTGGGAGAGTAACAGTGTTCAAGGAAATAATTTGCATTTATCTATAGTTAGTTCTGCTTTAGGTTATGGTGATATATTGTGTACCCTAATAAAATTTGCCTGAAGATCAGAGAACAGAACAAGCCACTACATTAAACATAGAGGCCAGGCTGTGATAGCACACACATTTAATCCTAGCACTTGGGAGGCAGAGGTCTGTCTGGATCTCCTTGAGTTCAAAGCCACCCTGGACTACATGAGCCCACTGGATAAAAAGTAGTTACCAAGAAGCCAAGTTTGACTCTGGTTTTGTGTGCTTAGAATCATTTTTTAAGCTCTCACAGGTTTTATGTGGAAATTCTTGCCAAATATTTGGGTGCCACATGTAACAGAAGTTTCTGTGTCTGGCCAGAAACTTCCAAATATCCTGTGACTGCTTCAAAAATAATTTACTCAGAGGCTTAATATTACTTATAAATGAATGGCCGGTAGCTCAGGCTTATTACTAACTAGTTTTGCAATTAATTAACCCATAATTCTTATGTATGTTTAGCCACATGGCTTGGTGCCTTTACTCAGTCCCTCATTCTCTTCTCGCTTCTTCATCCTGACTCTGACCTTCCTCTTCCCAGTATTCTTAGTTTGGTTACCCAGCCTACACTTCCTGCCTGACTCCTGGCCAATCAGCATTTTATTATATCAATTAGAGTGACAAATCTTTACAGTGTACAATGGAATTATTCCACAGCACTGGTGATTTGGATCTTACTGGTCAAATTGCATTTTACTTTATTCCCAATTATTCCAACAAATGTCCCCACCTCAGAATCAAGATTTTTTTTATCATAATGCATCATCAGAGTTTTCCCTTTTTCGGTTTTATTAATGACAAAGCATATCAATGGAGGATGTCCCTGGTGAACAGATTGACAAAGTATGTGTATTCTAGGGGCATCCGAAGTCAGCATCAATTTCTTCTTAGATATTCATTTACAAAGGTGACAAAAACACTATAGGTCTGTGAGGAGGAGGCAGACAAAGGCACACTCAGAAGGATTATTTCTGAGCAAGTGTCCAGGCTAATCTTCTGTCATCTCAATCCCAGGGCAGCTTCCTGCTCCTCTATGGTTTCTGACACACTCAGAATGTGGGTTGCAACACTGTGTCTCACACAGTAATAGACTGCAGAGTCCTTAGATGTCAGGCTGCTGAGCTCCAGGTAGGCTGTGTTGGAATGTGGTGGTATTGTGTTCCCCAAAATATTGTGTACCCTAATAAACTTATCTGGGGTCAGAGAACAGAACATCCACTAGATACTTAGGCTAGAAAATGTTGGCACTCACGCCTTTAATCCTAGCATTCCAGAGGCAGAAATCCATCTGGGATCTCTGTGAGTTCAAGGCCACATTGGAAAAAGCCAGGCGTGGTGACACATGCCTTTAATCCCAGGGAGTGAGCCTTTAATCCCAGGGAGTGAGCCTTTAATCCCAGGGAGTGA
>CABHPH010148999.1:0-27506 GCA_902168325.1 Peromyscus nudipes | reverse complement strand
AGTGAGCCTTTAATCCCAGGGAGTGAGCCTTTAATCCCAGGGAGTGATGGTACAAGGCAGAAAGATATATAAGGTATGAGGACCAGGAACTAGTAGCATTTGGCTGGTTAAGCTTTTAGGTTTTGAGCAGCACAGTTCAGCTGAGAACCATTCTGGATGAGGACACAGAGGCTTCCAGTCTTAGGAAACAGGATCAGCTGAGGAACTGTTGAGGTGAGGAAGCTGTGGCTTGTTCTGATACTCTGATCCAGCATTCACCCCAATACCTGCCCCAGGTTTGTTTTTATTAATAAGAACTTTTAAGATTCATGCTACACTGGAGGATGTGTCTGCAGTCAGTGTGGCCTGGTCCTTGAATTTCTGATTGTAGTCAGTACCACCATTTCCAGGATAAATCCTTCCTATCCACTCCAGGCCCTGTCCAGATTCTGCTTCAACCAGTTAATACATGAGTTGCTGAAGGTGTAGCCTGAAGCCTTGCAAGAAACCTTCAGTGAGGACTCTGGTCTCCCTAGCTCAGCTTCAGACTGCAGTAGCTGGACCTGGGAGTGGGCATCTGCAGAGACAAGGACAGAGTTGTTGTCATGGTCACTCCAGTCCCTGTCTCCTTTCAAGTTTGAGACAGGTAAATGCCTTACTTCTAGTGACTGACAGGAGGAAGAGGGTGATGCAGCTCCATCCCATGGTGAGGACCTGTGTGCTCGGTGACTGTGGAGAAGACAATGATTATATGTTGTTTTTTGCATGTGAACATCCCTGTATTTACCTCCATAGACTCAGGTAATTTACATATTCATGAGCAGGGAACTTCTTAGATAAGGACCCAGTCAAGGGGGAGAAGGAGGAAGAGGAGATCTGAGTCAGACACCAGAATGCTGAGGTCCAAGTCATAATTCTGTCTGAGGAAATCCAACCATACTCTTTCCCTAAGCCCTGTGCAGACCCTTTTAATGTAACATCAGGACCTAAGCTCTCCAGAAATTTCAGGACTGGAGCAGTTGCTCCACTTTGTGACAAGGTTATAAAATTAATATATAGATGGTGATTGTGATGATGATAATGGTGAATGGAAATTTCAAAACCTGTTAACTTATGAAAATTTGTAAATTTGCCTCCTTTCAGATAAATACAATATTTTTCTTTACACCATTTTTATGCTAAAAACTCAAGAAAATGACCAAAAGTAAATATACTTAGAAATATTTGTTCATCAAGGTTTATTACAGCACTATCTACAATAACTAAATTATGGAAATAAACTACATATCTGTCAACAGGATTGCATGAAAATCACATGGTAATATACATAACACAACAGAAGCTTTTCACCCAGAAAAAATAAGGGACATACATCACTCTGTGAAAAATGTATGCAACTGTAGATAACTATATTAATTAAAACTATCACTGAAACACAGACATTATATGAGTCTCTCAAAAGTAGTTCTTTTATATTCCATAGTTACATAAAACTATGTATGCAAAAACATAATGCTTGTCCAATTGTCTATTAGGATAAAGGTAAAATAGGAGGAGCAAAAAAAGGAAGGGTAGAGTGCTGTGGGATGGTCTGAATGTCAAACATGTTGCTTATTGGTCAATAAATAAAACACTGATTGGCCAGTGGTCAGGCAGGAAGAAGTATAGGCGGGACAAGGAAGAGAGAATTCTGGGAAGTGGAAGGCTGAGGAGACACTGCCAGTCACCACCATGACAAACAGCATGTGAAGATGCCGGTAAGCCACGAGCCATGTGGCAAGGTATAGATTTATAGAAATGGACTAATTTAAGATATAAGGACAGTTAGCAAGAAGCCTGCCACGGCCATACAGTTTGTAAGCAATATAAGTCTCTGTGTTTACTTGGTTGGGTCTGAGCAGCTGTGGGACTGGCGGGTGAGAGAGATTTGTCCTGACTGTGGGCCAGGCAGGAAAACTCTAGCTACAAATGGCGCCCAACGTGTTGGCAAGAGTTTCCATCTAAAACCTGAGAAAAAAGATACTAAAACGGAGCTAAAAACAGTTCCTAGTTGTCTCTTTCAAGTTAGTGGCAGCCTGCGTGTTTGAGTCACTATGGCGGGTTCCTGGCATGCGCGCTCGACCTGCAGTATGGCAGGAATGAGGCGTCTGCCAGTGGCACATTAAACTGCGTGGTGGATTTAGCCTTTGCTAGAACAAAACAAAAAAAGAGGTTTCTGGGCTACACGCTGCTTTGATAGGAGCATAGACCCACGAAGGCTCCCAGAGCTGGTGGTAAAAGTATCACCGCCATGTTGGGAAGCTGAGGTGGGCGGAGCCAGCAGCCATAGTGCCATTTCAGTCTTAGAATGCTGCAGTTTAAAGTAATAGGCTCAAGGTAATATAAAAAATAAGCCGCGTAAAGATGGCTACCACACAGAGAATCTGGATTATGTTTTCTTTGATATTCGTAACTGAAGAAAAACATTTGATTGCAAAAGCTGTTGAGTTATGCCAAAATGTATATTTTAAAGGTACCTTGACTTCAAAATTTGGATGTAAGGATATGTTGCTTTGGAAAGGAAGCTCTGCTTTTGTTTCCACAGAAAGCAGGAGGCTATGGAAATGTTCCAGATTAAGATACATCAGGTTTGACCAGCCAAGACCCCCTGAAAGGTCTCCGGTGACACCATGGCCCAGATGATCCAACATCCAAAACAGTTTGAAGGCAACTGGCTCAGACAATACAGCCTCATGGACTACTCCATAATCCTAAAATTTTCTTTGTGTCCCCATCAGATACAGCGCCCCCCTCCAGCAGGAAGTAGTAAGAGAAGCTACGCCCAAATTCCCAAATTATATGTAATTTTACTATGTTAATGTTAAAACCTTCCTTTTTGAAAAAAAAGAAAAGGGGAAGTGCTGTGGGATGGTCTGAATGTCAAACATGTTGCTTATTGGTTAATAAATAAAACACTGATTGGCCAGTGGTCAGGCAGGAAGAAGTATAGGCGGGACAAGGAGGAGAGAATTCTGGGAAGTGGAAGGCTGAGGAGACACTGCCAGTCACCACCATGACAAACAGCATGTGAAGATGCCGGTAAGCCACAAGCCATGTGGCAAGGTATAGATTTATAGAAATGGATTAATTTAAGATATAAGAACAGTTAGCAAGAAGCCTGCCACGGCCATACAGTTTGTAAGCAATATAAGTCTCTGTGTTTACTTGGTTGGGTCTGAGCGGCTGTGGGACTGGCAGGTGAGAGAGATTTGTCCTGACTGTGGGCCAGGCAGGAAAACTCTAGCTACAGTAGAGTGTAGCACAAATCTTAAAAGTTCTTATTAATGAAAACAAACCTGAGGCCAATTATTGGGGTGAATGCTGGAAGATCAGAGAAGCAGAACAAGCCACAGCTACCTCACCTCACCAGTTCCTCAGCTGATCCTGTTTCCTCAGACTAGAAGATTCTGAGTCCTCATCCAGAATAAATCTCAGCTGAACTATGCTGCTCAAAGTCTAAAAGCTTAACCAGCCAAATGCTTCTAGTTTCTGGTCCTCACGCCTTATATATCTTTCTGCTTTCTACCATCACTTCCTGGGATTAAAGGCTCATTTTCTGGGATTAAAGGCGTGAGTAGCCATGCTTGGCTGTATCCTTGAACACATGGATTTCTGCCTCTGGAATGCTAGGATTAAAGGCATGTGCTACCACTGCCTATCCTCTGTGTTTAATATTGTGGCTGTTCTCTTCTCTGACCCCAGGTAAGTTTACTAGCGAGCACAATATTTTGGGGAACACAATACCACCACAGGTAGAGTCTATAGAGAAATTATGCACAATATACAATATAAACATGAATGAGCATTCTAAACATATGTAAAATTATTTTTGTTATTCATAATGGTTTTAATTCTTTGAAATTTTCATTCATGGATGAAATATATTATGACCATATCTTCCACCATTATGTCCCTCTGGTTCCCCTTGGGACCTTCCATTAATTCTCTTTTCCAAATTCCTGACCTCTTTAGTTCCATTAACTAATATCACAGTGAGTACAATTAGTACTATCTATGTACGCATTGGTGTGCCATTCACTAGTACATAGGGAACTCCAGCAGCCTTCCAAAGAAAAGTGATTATATTTCCTCATCAGTCATCAAATGCAAATAGACCCAAAGCTTTGTGTGGGTCCTCAATAGTCCCTTCCCATCCATGTTGTAATTTTTTTAATTTTACACTCTCTTTAGTGGTGATAACAGGCCACATATTGCTAAAGGTATATGTGCTATCCTCAAAGGACAACTTATGAAGTTC
Source organism: Peromyscus nudipes (assembly GCA_902168325.1). Classification (NCBI taxonomy): domain Eukaryota; kingdom Metazoa; phylum Chordata; class Mammalia; order Rodentia; family Cricetidae; genus Peromyscus; species Peromyscus nudipes. The sequence continues at coordinate 23,230 of CABHPH010148999.1, read as the reverse complement.
AATTCTTGTGTTCTACCTTGAGGGCCCAAAGGATCAAGCTGATATTGTTAAGCTTGCCAGTAGAGACCTTTACCTGCTCAGACATTTCACAGGTGCTTGTGCTATAATTATGAGCAGCTAGATTTTGTGGAGATGTTCTGCTGGCAACTATAGCTTCTGTGAGTTCATGTACACAACGTCCAGGTGATGTCCTGAAGATAGCATTTCATGTCTATCCACCACATATTCTGGATCTTAGTTCTTTCCAATCCCTCTTTTGTGAAGGTCCTTGAGCTTTTGGTGGGTGGTTGATACAGATGACTCATCTGTGACAGTACTCAGTCATTCATTCTCAGCACTTTGAGTAGTCATGAATGTACATTGATTATTATACAGCACACAGAAGCTTCTGTGATCAAGACTGATTGCAGCACTAATCTATTCATTATAAACACAAGTATTAGAAGGCAGTTTGATAACATGGCCATTAGCAATAGAACTAGTGTTACTGGGCGATGTCATCCCTAGCCATGGGCTGTTGAACATGTTTACCTGGGATAAGTCTTTCCTATGTAGCAGGTCAAAAGTACAACTAGAAAACAGTTGGTCAGTACATAGTGGGTACATATGCCTGGAAGGCTGATATTGTGGACTGCAAGGTACAGTACTGTGTAACATTGATGTCTTTTCTCTTACTGCAGGCTGCATAGCACCTTTCTGAACTAGGAAACATAGCCAGCAGGGAGAATTTCCTGTTTAGTTCAAGGTTGGTTTCTCTATGCTCCGCAACCAAAGTCCTTAGCTAACAGTGAAAAGTAGATTAAAACAACTTCAAAGTTACATTTTACCTCAATAAGAATGATTATATGCTCAAAGCATTTCTAGCAATGAAATCCTAGAGACCTCACTCTATTTTGCAGACCCAGATGCCTCAAGGGCAGTGGTAAGGGGCCTGGCATCAGAGAAGAAGGGGGCTTGCTTCTGGGAGGCATTTGCTTCCTGAAAAGGGCTGTGCTTTGCAACCAGTAAAAACCCAAACACTGGCACATAGGTAGCCATCAGCAGCAGGGTGGGTGTGCAGCTCAAAAACATATTTCATCACGGCAGCTGCATTGTGGCCTCCATTGATGGCAAGTGGAGTGATTTTTTTCCTGCCTTTGGCAGAAACCAGTTTTTGAGATCCTGGATAGCCACTCATTTCACAGAGCTCAGCTTGATAAACCATGAAAAGAAAGGGGGTCAGAAGGGAGGAAGATGGTGCTGGCCACACGCCTGTGCCAACTCAGAAATGAAAGCGACCTGCTAGGTTCTTGCTCTTGTATCAGATTGGCTGCAACACTTGGATTTAGAATCGGGACTGGGTCCTTAGATGCTGGTTGCTGGAATGGCAGAGATACAGTGACCCACCTGGCAGTTATTTTGCTGATCTCAGTGTCCTGGCCAGAGGTCAAGATATTAAAAAAAGAAATTAAGCTTTCATCTCTTAATCTGCAGTGCAGCACCAACTGGCCTTAGTAGTCTGTATCCTGGCAGCATAGTAGTCCTCTCAGCTACCTTAAAAGGCTCAGGGAGGCCCCTAGAAAGGCCAGGTGAGTCATCTGGTCATATCATAGGGTACTGGAACATAGACAGACACTCAAGAAGACTATAGCTGAAAGTGAATGAAAGAAAACCTTGGCTTTCAGAGTTCTTGGCAGGGGAAGAGAGTTTGGTTTGAATCCTACGTCTCTATGGTTGAACTACAGGACAAGACTAACTCAGCCTGCAAATGAGAGATTATCTCTGACCTACTTTCACGTACACACACACACACACACACACACACACACACACACACACACACTGGAAAATGTTGCCTACAGGATGTGCCTGCACAGGTAATCTGTGTCCTGCAAACTTCGTATGTTAAAAATTAAATCCTCAATGGCATCTTTCAATGCTATTTGAGAAGCGAGGGGACTTGGAAGTGATGGGATCAAGAGTGCTCTGCTCTGAGTGGAATGGATTCACACTATTATAGGAATGGCTTTATAACATAAGCTTTCTCTGGCATGCTGACTCTACTTTGCCATGCAATGCTTCTATTGCTATGACACAACAATAAAGCTTTCCCAGATTCCAATGTCCTGCTCATAGAACCCTTCTATGTTGAAATCCGTGAAGTAAAACCTCTATTGAACCTAAAAAAAAAGAATGATTATAAGCAAGAAAGCAAATTACAAAAATGCAGGCTTGGATGTGGGGAAAGAGTAATCCTTATTCAACGCTGATGGGAATATAAACTATTGTAGTGACTTTGAAAATAAGCTTAGAAATTTTACTAAAAATTAATAAATAAAACTAGGCTGTGTCCAAGCTGTATCCCTCTACCCCAAGCATCTACTCAATGGTGCTACACCTTGTTATAGAGACACTTGCACATCCATGTTTATTGCTGCTCTATTCACAGCACCTGGGTAACAGAATCCACCTAGATTTCTAACACAGGGTAAAAAGATAATGAAACTTTGGGACATATACACAATGGAATATTAACCAGTTCTAAAACATAAATGATCAAATCTATAGGTAAGCAGATGGAATTGGAAAAAAAATATACCAAGTGAGGTCACCCAGAACCAAGAAGACAGATGGGTCACATTCTCTCTCATAAGAGGTTCCTAGACTTGAATTTGTAGGTGTAATTTGTAGAGGCCAAGAGGGCCATTGTGGTCTGAGGAACTAAGGCAGAGGGTATAGCAACGTACAGATAAAATGAAAGCAGATGAGAGGATGCAGGAGACAGAAAGTTTCAAACAGGAAGTGGTTTTGAGAAATAAATAAAGGAGGTTTCATGTAGGGTACACCAAAATTAAGGATTATAAAAAAAAAACTATATTTGACTCTAGGATCTTGATGGAAGTGGATGCAGAGATCCACAGCCAGGCCCCACATGGAGCTCTGGGAGTCCAATTGGCAACAGAGAGGAGGGATTGTATGAGCAAGAGATAATGAGACCATGATTGGAAAAAGCACAGGGACAAATAGCCAAACTAGTGGAAACACATGAACTGTGAACCAATAGCTGAGGAGCCCACATGGAACTGGACCAGGCCCTCTGGATAAGTGAGACAGTTGATGAGCTTGAACTGTTTAGGAGGCCCCCAGGCAGTGGAGCCAGGACCTGTCCTTGGTGAATGAACTGGCTTTCTGGAACCTAGGGCCTATGCTGAGACATTTTGCTCAGCCTTGGTGCAGGGAAGAGGGGACTGGACCTGCCTCAACTGAGTCTACCAGGCTGGGCTGACTCCCCAGGGGAGACTTTGCCTTGAAGGAGGTGGGAATAGGAGGTGGATTGGGGAGGGGAAAGGCTGGGGTGGTGGGAGAAGGGAGGACAGGGGAATCCGTGGCTGATATGTAAAACGACTAGAAAATCTCTTATATAAAATTAAAAAAAATAAAAAATCTGTCTTCTCTATATTTGAAAAATCTATTCAGTTTTTATTTATGAAGTCCAGAATTCTTCTACATTGTGATCAATCCCCACTTTGCAGTTGGAGGAAGACAGGAGTGTGCTTTGGAAACTCACTGCTATTTCATGCACTGTTTTTAATTCAGCACACAGTGGCATAGGTTCTAACTTAGAATTGGAGAAGAAGATTCCTATTTGCCAAAAGGCATTCCTAGGATGATACCATTCATCAATTCATAGCATTCAGATTTCTCATGGAGAGGAACTCTGTGCTATAAGAACATGCAAATCAGCTGCTGTTATGAACTATATTTCTCAACAGCAAAACTCTGGAGATCACAGGCACCACATGTCTCTGTGCTACTTGTTGTTTATAAATTGTATCAAACTAAATAGTCCTCAGGAAAGCACCAAGAATGACTGTGACACCCATGTATCCCAAACACTGCAGGAGATCTTCTTGTGTCACTGTGGGTTAGTATTCTGTAACAGTCTTGTGATTACTGGGCAGGGTATTGGGACTGGGAAGACTATGAATTCAGAGTCAGTGATTAATGATCAATCCTTTAACATATCTTTCAGATCTCATCAATATGAACTGGGTTGGTGGTGAGAATTTTTACTAGTAATCCAACAGCAATTTTAGTCATCCAGGAATTATATGTTAATTTAATATATGATCAAACATTTCTGCTCCAAGTACTGACCCAATTTTGGTAGACAAGTATGCTTGTACATACATTGATTGGATTAATGATTTTTAAAAGAACTTTAATAATACTCTTGACCAAATTACAGGAGTTATACTTATGTGGCAGTGCATTTTGATACATAATTACATTCTAAGAGGCTGGGACTTCTGCTGCACCATACAACCCGAGTTGATTATGCACCTGAGGTTATGTAACATTTTAAGACTGTGACAGGATTTTTATTTCCCGTATGTTATTGATTTACCCTTTACTTGTCAAATTTATATTTTAGTTTATTAAAACCTATGCCAAATAGGTGCCAGTCTTTAAGAATCAAGAGATATTTTTATCATAATGCATAATCACAGTTTTAACTTTTTATTATTTTATTAAGGAAGAAGCATATCAATAGAGGTGGTCACTGGTGAAGAGATTGTCAAGGTATGTACACTATTGCTTGCTCAATCGGCATCATTATATTTACAGTTGTAATATGGAAAAGTTGACAAACGCACTGTAAAACTTTGGGGATGAGGCAGACAAAGGAACACGCGGATTGATTATTTCTGAGAAAGTCTCCAGGCTAATCTTTTCCGTCATCTCAGTCCCAGGGCAGCTTCCTGCTCCCCCAGGGTTTCTGACACACTCAGGATGTGGGTTGCAACACTGTGTCTTGCACAGTAATAGACCGCAGAGTCCTCAGATGTCAGGCTGCTGAGCTCCATGTAGGCTGTGCTGGAGGATGTGTCTGCAGTCAGTGTGGCCTTGCTCTTGAACTTCTGATTGTAGTCAGTACCACCATTTCCAGGATAAATGTATCCAATCCACTCCAGGCCCTGACCCGGCCTCTGCTTCACCCACTGCATAAAGTATTCAGTGAAGGTGTAGCCTGAAGCCTTGCAGGACAACTTCACTGAGGCTCCAGGTTTCACCAGCTCAGGACCAGACTGCTGCAGCTGGACCTGGGAGTGGACACCTGTGGAGAGAAAGGCAGAATGGATGTCATTGTCACCTCAGTACCTGTTCCTTCTTCAGATTTGGAACTGGAAAGCCCCTTACCTGTAGTTACTGACAGGAGGAAGAGGATGCTCCAGCTCCATCCCATGGTGAGGACCTGTGTCTTCTGTATCTGTGGAGAGGACACTGATCATGTGTTGTTCTGGGGTGTGGACATCCCTGTATTTACCATCGTAGATCAGGTAATTTGCATAGTCAGAAGCAGGGTACTTCTTAGATAAGTACCTAGTTTGGCTGGAGAAGAAGGTAGAAGATACCTAGGTCAGGCAGCAGGATGCTGAGGGCCAAGTCCTAATCCTCCCTGAAGAAATGTATAACATGCTCCTTTTCTGAGACCTATGCAGATGCTGAGGATGTAACATCAGGACCTAATCTCTCAGCAGACTTCTAACACTAGGCAGTCACTTTGTGACAAGGTTGTCAGATTGATTTACAGAAGGTGGTTGTGATGATGATGGTGGTGACTGGAAATTTCAAAATCTTCTAATTAGGTCATTGTGGTCTAAGGAATTAAGGGAGAGGGTACAGTAAAATAGAAATAAAAGGAAACCAGAAGGAGGATACTGGAGAAAGAAAGGTTCAAACATGAAGTGGTATTTGAAATTGAAAGATAAGGAATTAGTGTAAAGCAAACCAAAATGAAGGGTGATAAGAAAGTGAATATAGGATCATACAGAATAAGTAAAAAATAAAACTACAGAGGACATGGAATGTGTGTGGTGTGAGAAAACAAAGGGAGAACCCTGGGAATACAGGAAAGTGCACTGTGGACTAAAGGGAAACATAAATTACCCTTGTTATTTCTATAACAAAACATAGGGAAATAATGAACAATTCATGGTGGCCTAGTTCTAAATTTGTAATTTTCTTTGGATTGACAATATTTTTTTTGTGTTCAGATTATGGTGTGGTTTTATGGATCTGATGATGCAGTATTTTATTAAAAATAATAAATTTAAGAAAACTGTAAGCAAAGCTGGTTACAGCTAGAGGAGACTTATAGATTAGTTATTAGCATTATCTCAGGGGTCTCGTTCTCATCATGATCAGCAGTTATCTGAGTTATTGTAGAAAGCTGGGTAGAAATCATGTGGATGAACTTTGTATTTTATCTGAACCTCTGAGCCTTTGAACAGAGGTACTTGCATGGGTGACCAATGCTGCTTCCCAAAGACATGAATTATCAATTGAACATCTGAGTGCCAGGCACATGATAACTCCTTATGAGTTAATGGTCAGAGAGACATTATAAATGCTGAAATCAGTGTGAGGTGTTGTCATTGCTCTTAGTTGCCCACAATAACTCAATAGTTAGACTTTATTTCTGGGAAAAAATAAAAACCCAATAGATTGTAGGAGCCAGAGTAGATGGATGACTTAAGGAAACTATCCTCCAGATACAACAGGCCTGATTCACATATGAACCTATAGAGACTGTTACAGCAGGCACAATGCCTTGCACAGATTTAATCCAGATGGGGTTCCAGTATTGAGAGAGACACAGACAGAGGATCTCAACCCAAAGCAAGAAGTTTCAGCCATTGACATTTGTTTGGAAAGGAAGAATTAGTTTTCTCTAATGGAGTCTCATTGGTTACGTTAACCACACTTAAAGGTAGATACAGGCCCAGCAGTAGATGACCAGTATTTTTGTAGATACTTTCTATCATGTCAATTTTTTTGTGAATTTCCTTTTATCTAAATTTTTTCCCAAATATTATGGTTCCAGAGTTGCATTCTTAGAAGTTTTTTTTTTGTTTTATTTGGTTTGGTTTGCTTTTGGAGTGTTTGCTCATGCGTGCGTGTGTGTGTGTGTGTGTGTGTGTGTGTTTCTTTATTCTGTGTATGTTTGTTTTTAATCCTTTCTTTAATATTTTTCCTTTTGCTTTGTTTTTGCCTGTGTGTTTGCTTTCTACAACAAGTAAGAAAAAGTGTGGAGCTGGATGGTGGAGAGGCATGAAGGATCTAGGTAGAGTTGGAAGGGGGGTGTCAGTAATTATAATATATTATATAAAAAATTATTTTTAAAAAAATATATAAGAAGTAAATAAAAACTGAGTAAAATATACAAGAAAATATGAACCTGTGAAAAGTTTAGCAAAGAATCTTTACTGTTTTTGAGCATGGAAACATCACTTGTCAACCACAGCAGGTGCAGGTCAGCTAATAAACTTTAAGAAAGGAAACCACAGAGGATACAGAGTTCCTCCCACACCAACCTCGTCTCTCTACTAGGAGTTCTTGGCTATATTGTGCCCCCTGCTGTTTCAGAGATCCCCTGAATGTTGGTTTGTCATGGCTTACACTGAAGTTGTACTGTCTTGAGCAGCAACATATCCCTGCAACAACAGTGCTCACAGGGCTCTGCGGCAAGAATAATTGGCTTTGTTTATCAGGAGATGCTGACTGGATGTTTCAGAGACTGATTTAAATTGTGCCTACATGATCATCAATGTCCCTCTCAATCCCAGGCTCCTCTCTGATGTATCCAATTCTAGCAGTACCACTTGTAATTCTAAAGGAGAAAACTGGGTCTTTGCAGTGTTTATCAACTCAAACAAGAATTTATGTTTTGCCTATGGGAGGCATAAAAGTTGAAAAAAAATGACTTGGTCAAATTCTAAGATTCAGCAAGTAAAGAAATAACCAAACATTTTTTCACTGAAAGTGAACTCAGTTCTAAAATCCCAGACACTAAGTGTTCTGGGAAAGCCTAGTGTCATCACAGTAGAAAGAAAATATTAAAATAATATGAACTCTGATGTCATGAGAAGTCCCAAGTAGTAATGATGTCTCTGCTACTCATCAGTTTGTTAATATGAATCCAACAATCATCATCAGCTCAGAAGCCTGAGTTTTCTTTCATGCAGTATAAGATGTTGGAGCTCATGCTTTGTTCAAGCCCATGGAAGGCCTGCCTCTTTCTGAATGGATATGGAGGGTGTACATGGGAAGTGGGGAGGACAAGGAGGAGAAGAAAGAGGGGAAACCACAGTCGGTTTGTAAAATAAATGAAAAAATGTTATTTAAATTAAATTAAATTAAAAAAATGTTTGGGCTCTTCCAGTAGAATTCCCCAGCATCTATCTGAAAAGTTCTTCAGTTAAAATCTTGCAGCCAGGTTAACTGCTGCCATCACTATACTTGCAGAATCCATTCAGTTCTGAATGAGGAACTTCAAAATTCTTCTACATTTTGATCAATTCCCACTTCACAATTGGAGGAAGACAGCCGTGTACTTTGGAAACTCACTGGTATTTCATTTACTATTTTTATATAAATTTATTTATTTGCATCCTAGCTGCAGGCTCCCCTTCCCTCCATTCCTCCAAGTACCTCCACCCCCCTGCTGCTCCTGCCCATTCCACCCCTCCTCCATTTCTGTTCAGGAAAGGGAACATCTACCATAAGTATCAACAAAACATGGCATGTCAAGTTGCAATAAGACTGAGCACCTCCCTTGTATTAAGCTGGGCAAGGTGACATAGTATGACAAGTAGAGTCCCAAAAGCCAGTAAAAGAGACATTGACAGCCCCTCTTCCCACTGTGAGGAGTCCCACAAGAGGACCAAGCTACAAAACTGTAACATATGTGCAGTGGGCCTAGACCAGTCCCATGCAGGCTCCCTGGTTGTCGGTTCAGTCTCTGTGAGCACTTATGATCCCATGCTAGTTGATTCTGTGCATTTTCTTGTGATGTCCTTGACCTCCCTGACTCTGACAATGCTTTCTCTCCCTCTTCTACAGGATGCTATGAGCTCCGCTTAATGTTTGGTTGTTGGTCTGCATGTGTTTCCGTCAGTTGCTGGATGAAGCCCCTCTGTTGACAACTGGGATAGGCACCTATCTATGAGTATAGCAGAATTTTAATTCAACATATAGTTGCATAGATTCTAACTTAAGATTGAGGAGGATTCACACTTGCCAAAAGTTATTACTAGGATGATACCTGTAAGTAAACTGCAAAAACTCTGGGTTTGGTGTCCCAGGTTTCAGCACCAAAACGTTAGTAAATTGATGGCTAAAATGCAAGGAGACAGTTCAGCCCTAGAGGGCGAGGTATCCCGGACACCTCCAGCTACTCAGAACAAGAGCTCTGCTCTGAAGGTGTCCCGGACACCTGAAGCTGCTTAGCACAGCTGTGATGGCTGAACTCAGCCCTAGAGGGCGAGGTATCCTGGCCCGGACACCTCAAACTACTTAGAACAAGAGCTGTGCCCTGAAGGTGTCCCGGACACCTGAAGCTGCTTAACACAGCTCTGATGACTGGGACTGCAAAGAAACAGCCGAACCTTGGAAAATAAATTTTTCTGACTTCTCAGGAGAGTCAGGCCTGGAACTGCTTCAGCAAGGAAGGGTATCCTGACTCTTCGGAAAGTCAGGATATACCTGGTGTGATGGGGGAAGGTGTGGGGGTATTGTGTTCCCCAAAATATTGTGTATGCTAATAAACTTATCTGGGGTCAGAGAACAGGACAGCCACAATATTAAACATAGAGGTTAGGCAGTGGTAGCATACGCCTTTAATCCTAGCATTTCAGAGACAGAAATCCCTCTGGATCTCTGTGAGTTCAAGGCCACATTGGAAACGGCCAGGCACGGTGATACACACCTTTAATCCCAGAAAGCCACACCTTTAATCCCAGGGAGTGGTAGTAGAAAGCAGAAAGGTATATAAGCCGTGAGGACCAGAAACTAGAGGCATTTGGCCCTGGAGAGGCCTTTGGCCTGGAGAAGCATGTGGCTGGTTAAGCTTTCAGGCTTTTAGCAGCAGTTCAGCTGAGACCCATTCTGGATGAGGGCTCGGGGCATCCAGTCTGAGGAAACAAGACCAGCTGAGGATTCAGCGAGGTGAGATAGCTGTGGCTTATTCTGTCTCTCTGACCATCCAGTGTTCACCCCAATACCTGGCTCCGGGTTTGATTTTATAAATAAGAACTTTTAAGACTCATGCTACAGGAAGGTCTCCCCACAGGACACAGCAATCCTGCTCCTCTCCTAGAGAGCCACAATCTCCAGCTCAGTGTTACCAGTTCCCCCTTGCTTAGTCCACTATGGGACGTCCCAACAAAGTTCTTCTGTGCACCAGTGAATGAAGGTCTTCACCCAAAACTCTGTTGAGAAAGACGTTTATTTGAGAAGGAGGAGTCCAGGAGAGTAGCTGCCTCTACCAGGGTGGAGAGAACAGCTCACAACTGACCGGGCAGGGCAGTTTATATAGGATGTCTAGGGGGCAGAGTCCACTGTGATTGGTTAGTTTATTTTCTGCCCAGAGATTGACCAGTTTTGTGGGCAAGCGGCAGAGATGGCTCTGATTTCAGGGCCAAATTGTGTTTCTTTCAATGGCCTTTCTTGGCTTTTTGACACTACCTCTAAGGACAGGGCGCATTTCTTTCACTGACTCTGATTCTAGGGGCCAAGAGTGTTATTTTGGTACTAGTTTCAGAGTCAGGGAATATTTTCTGGATTCTGGGTTTGGGGATAAAGTGTTCATTTCTCTGGCTCAGGTCTCAAACACAGGCTATGTTTCTTTCCCTGGTCCTGGGCTCCAGGGCCATGATTCTGCTGTCCTGCTCTGTGATTGGTTAGTTTCCCAAGTCAGTTGGACAGGGGCAGAGATGACTCTGATCTGAGCTAAACTGTCTTTCTCTCACTGGCCTTATCTGAGCCATCCTTCCCTAATTCTGGGCTCCAGGGTCAGGGTGGGATTCTTTAGCCAACCCCTTTTCCCTACAGTACCATCCATCAATTCATAGCATTAATGTTTCTCAGGGAGAGGAACTCTGTGCTTGAGAATATGCAGAACAAGTTACTGTTCTCAGCTACACTTCTCCAGGACAAATCTCAGAGATCATAGGTGCCATCTGTCTCCATGTTTCTCATTACTTAGATATTCATTCAAAATGAACAGTCTTCAGTAGAGCGCTTATGCCTGTGAAACCCATATATTGCAGACAGTGTAGGAGACGGTCTTGTGTCACTGTGAACCAGTGTTCTGCAATAGACTGAGCTTACAGGGCATGGTATGGAGACTTGAGAAGACTATGAGTGTGAAACGTGTGATCAGTGCTTAATCTCTAAACATAATCCTCAGATCCCATGAAAGCAAAATGAATAATGAACTCATTTTGTTAATAGTAATTCAACAATAATTTTGGACATCTCCTGAGAATTAGACATTAATTTATTAGATGATCAAACACTTCTGCTCCAAGATATTGACCTAATTATGGTAGACACCTGTGTTGGCATTCACATTAACATGGAGATATGTGGATCAACTTTACTAATTTAAAATTTCCTGCTCTCTGAATCTTGCATTCAGGATAACTAGGGACATTCCTTATGCAATGGAATTAATTTTTAGTCATGTTATTCCTTTCCTCAATAGCTAACTACAATTTTGAGTGAGTCTTCAAATTATTCTTCTCTGTCCTCTCAGCACCAAGTCATCTTCCTGATCCTTTAAAGTTTCTGACACACTCCAGATGTGTGCTGTGACACTGTGTTTTGCACAGTAATAGACTGCAGAGTCCTCAGATGTCAGGCTGCTGAGCTCCATGTAGGCTGTGTTGGACATTGTATCTGCATCCAGTGTGGCTCTGTCCTCAAACTTCTGTCATAGTTTGTTCTACCAATGCTTGGGAGTGTGTTTCCAATCCATTCAAGCCCATGTCCAGGCTTCTGCCTCACCCAATTCATAAAGGGAATGGGGAAGCTATCTGAGTCAAAATCCTTGCAGGACACTTTTACTGAAGCTCCAGGAAGCCTCAGTTCAGATCCAGACTGCTGCAGCTGAGCCTGAGAGTGGACACCTGTGGAGGGGAAACAAAGTGGATGCTACTGTCACTTCACACTCTCTCCCAACCTCATGCCTAAAACTAAAGATCCAACTACCTATTACTGCTGCCACCAGGTAGAGCATGATACAGCTCCAAGCCATCCTGAGAATCTGTGTGTCCAGGGACTAGGGACAAGAGAATAATAATAATATGGTTCTGTGGGGTATGTGAACATCCCTGTGTTTACAATCACAAGCTGTGTAATTTATGTATTCATGAGGGAGGGTATTAATTAGATCTGGAACTGATCCTGTTTGAAACAGAACAGGAAGAGGATTTCTATGTCAAGCAGCAAGGTGATGAAGTCTGAGCCTTAAACCTGTCTGAGAAAATGCATTCCTTGCTTGATCCTGGCACCTGTGTACACTGAGCTCTTCCATCTCACTGAGAATCACGTCATCACATACAGGTTCATTAATGTAAACCACACTTTAAGGGTTCCAGGGACACCTGAACCTCCTTAGAGTCAACCATATGTGTGATGATAAGAATGTCCAGTGAGATCATCCTGGCCCAACAAGACACTAACAGAAAACATTGGAAGCTGCTATTCATTCCACACCAGTGATCAGCAGGACTATGGACAGCTCCAATATCAGCTGAGAAGTCTTGGGACACTTTTTCACAAAATGTTTCTCAGGGACCTAAGGCCCAAATATCCTTAACCTATACTAATAAGTGGTTCATGGCTATATGGTAGTAACAGGAATCCAATTTGGCATTTGGTGGGGTCACATATTGGTACCATTTAACAAATAACTTCTCCAGTGTTATAGCATGGATATCTCACATGTCAACTAGACCATGGTTTCTGAATGTAATGATGTTGACAATGAAGTCCACAAAGACTGCTGAAATCATCTCAGTGCACAATTTCGTTCTGCCCTTTAATTCTTAGGGATTGGTGGATCTACAATGACCCCTGCTGTGTTGTGTAAGTCTGTCTATGGTATCAAAAACAGTCCTCTCATAATGGCTCCTCCTCTTCTTTATTGTCTTCCTGGTGGCGTTGAGTAGATATTTCAGGACAAATGTTAAGCTGTACCTCAGTTTTCTAAGTCTCCATAAACCATGGACTTTTCCTTTGGTGTTGTTGGATCTAGCTATGTTAGTAATCACTGACGAAGTTAGCTAACAGCACAATTGATGGACAGTGTTTACAAATGCTCTTCCAGGCCACTTCTCAAGGGCTGGAGCTGCACTGGGGACACAACACTTCCAACACAGGAAGCACAGTCTGGTACTTACAGATCAGTTCACACCTCTAGGAAATATTTTCACATTTGAGTTAGAACCAGAATTTAAGAAAATATGGACTGTGATTCAATCTTTTTTCTAACCTATCATTTCATCATCAAGGCTGTATGTTTGCGTGTAAAGACATAAAAAATGGATTGGTCCCTTTACCATAAATCTTTCTGAATGGAAGATGCTGTCTGTGTCCATAGGAAGCTCATTTCTCTCTCTGGATCAAACTTCCCCAAGCTCAGCCTCAACTTACTCAGATGCAAGTTATGGCTGCTAAAGATTTTCAAAGACTTGGATATATTTGCTACAAGCTTAGTGAGTGATAACTTTGTATTAGAATAACCTACCCTCTAAAACTGCAAGCAAGTCCCCAATTACATATCTTCTCTTATAAGACTGGCCTGGGCCATGATGTCTTTCCACAGCAATAGAACACTAAGACTGAATTCAGGTTTTCCACAGCAATCGCCCTACTTCTTAGCACTGATTTTCTGTGTTAGTCACTACCTGCATTGTAGGGACAATCTATATGACAATAGCAACTCAAGGAAGGCAGACATATGTTCACAGTTTAAAGTACAGTCCGTAGTGACAGAAAAGTCATGGACTCGGAGCTTGATGTAGCAAGTCACACAGCATCTATTGTTAAAAGCAGAAAAAAAATAAATGCTCATACTTAGTTTGCAATTAGTTTATATTCAAGCTATGACCAAAACCAAAAGCAATAGTGTTGCCAACACTTTTGGTGCCTCTTCCAAGCTCAGTTTATACAATCCTTTAGGACCATGGCCTATCCAATTCAAGGTTCTTGGCAATCCTAGCAGTGTCAACCTTGGGTTCCATCTCATGGAGTGGGCCTTAACTCCAATTACGGAATGATTGACTATCCCCACAATATTTGTGACACTGTTGATCCTGATTAACTCATAAGCAGATAACTATTATAGGTAAAACTGTTTATGTCTAGGTTGATTATTGCGTTTCTCCTCTAATCACTTGCAAAGCGCATCTAGTAGTATGAATGCTAGTCAGTAGGGGTGAAGCTTCTATTTGGGCACAAGCTCAACTTCTCTGTGTTCACTGAGATACAAAAGTAGTGTCTGCAATGATAGGGTGTTACCATCAGTTATGGAGAGCAACCAGTATCCTCAGGAATAGCCTGAAATATTTGGGAGTTTCCATGGGGCCTCTTCGACCAATGACTCAATTTGTGTATGTTTATCCACTAATTCCTATCTTCTCCATGTCCAGTTGCTTAGTGAAGTGGAATATTACAATAATTTGAAATCTGCTGCTGTGGGTCTTGAGTGTTAAGATTGAGTGGTACCACAACTCTGAACCACCTTGGTCAGGGACCAGATACCCTTCATCTTAATAAAACCAAACACAGACAGACATTTATTTTTGAGCATCTTAAGAGGAACCTAGGATATATAACAGGAAAACAGGGCTCTGAAGCTCAAAGTGAAGAGGAAACGCCAGAGGCTAGCAGGAAAGGTGTGCTCCACTTACCTCCCCCTCCTAGTCTGCATTAGGAAGGAACAGAGCTGAGAACCAGCCTGAAATACTATACAGCTGTCAAGCAAAGCTGTGTCTCTGTACTTTCCATGCACAGTAGTATGTGGCAGTATCTGCAGTGTCCACACTGACAATCTTGAATAATACCTGGCTATTGGAGGTGTCCTTGGAGATTGTGAGCTGCCTCTTTGGGATGGGTTGTAGTACTTTTCATCATTCCACTAAATGTCTGACAGCTATTTCAGCCCCTTCCCTGAGGGCTGGCGGATCCAGCCCACACCCATACCAGAAGTGCTCAGTGAAAACCCAGAGTAAGTGCAGGTCAGACTGAGAGTCTGGGAGGGCTGCAACTGCCCAGGACCAGACTCCCTCAGGGAAATCTGAGGCAGGACATCTGTGGGAGAAAAAAAAACAGAAATTAAGATTGGAATATGATGAGGATATGGAAGATCATCCCTTACAGAGGCTTAGCAATCACATGCAGGGACAATCATCAACATGAATGAGAAAATAAGCCTGGCCATGGCTGCACACAAGTGAGTACCAAGTCCAACTTTCCAACCCAGGGTTGGGTGGAGCCAGGGGAGATTTACATTCTCTCACCAGGTGCTGACACTGATGGTGAACTTAAATTTTGGGACTCAAGTGGAGTCAGTCTGTGATGGGAGGCACAGGAGTCCTCAGGGGAGTTAATTTCTACTCCCCACAGAGAGTAAGTAATATAGTAAAACCAGACAGCGTATTCAGTACACAATGCTTCTGGTGAGTGCAGTGTGGACGCAGCAAGGGTGAGAGAGATGCTCACTCTAGGATGAAGGGTCCTTGACTCTGCACTCATCCAGGATTCATTACCATTTTTTTGCTTGGAAGACCTATAAGAACCTCAAAGATTTGATGGTTCTCCTACCTTTATGATGCTCTTTGCCTGGGGCCAGATAAGGATTCCTATGTGAGTCCTATCAGTACAAATGTTTCCCACAAAAATGGTATAGTGATTGTAGACATTGCCAATGACAGGCTGGTAATTTTGAACTCTATAATTCCATGGAAGAGAATGATATTTTATTATCTTTATGTATCTGTCATGTATTGCCTCACATATCTGAGACTTCTACTTATTCAACTGTCAGTAGCTTCATCTTCATACTGTCTTCTATTTCTGACAACTTTGAAAAGAACAGTTGTAGCACGAATCTTAAAAGTTCTTATTAATAAAATAAAACCTGATCCAGGTATTAGGGTGAACGCTGGAAGATCAGAGAGACAGAACAGGCCACAGCCACTTCACCTCGCCAGTTCCTCAGCTGATCCTGTTTCCTCAGACTAGAAGCTTCTGAGTCCTCATCCAGAATGAATCTCAGCTGAACTGCTGCTTGAAAGCCTGAAAGCTTAACCTGCCAAATGCTTCTAGTTTCTGGTCCTCACGCCTTATATACCTTTCTGCTTTCTACCACCACTCCCTGGGATTAAAGGCGCGAGTCACCATGCCTGTCTGTATTCTTGAACACATGGATTTCTGCCTCTGGAATGGTAGGATTAAAGGTGTGAGTGCCACCATTTTCTAGCCTTTGTATCTAGTGGCTGTTCTGTCTCTGACCCCAGATAAGTTTATTACGGTGCACAATATTTTGGGGAACACAATACCACCACAAACAGTAGAAAACACAAACTCTAAGCGGAATGAAGATGTTTGCTCGATATTCTCAGATGTTGAGCATCCTGGAGGAGAGCACAGTGGGCAAGGATGCTGAAAGTAGGAACTCACAGTGCCTTGGGATTTTCTTCATGCCATCAGAGATGTTAAAGCATTTTTTTGTATCACTGTTGATGTTTTAAAACTTAGAAAGAATGTTGTTTGCCTAACTTTGGACAACTTACACATTAACTTGCTGTGATCATGATTGAATACATAGAAATAAGTTTGAGTGAACTGGTTTCATTAAAGAGAGCTACACAAAAAGTCATATTTATGCATAAAACATCTTCTTATTTTAAACCCTTAAAAGATAAACATGTCAAGATTTGTCTAAACCATGACACATGATCTTACCACCAAGGTAGGAACACTGAAAAGAGAAACCAAACCCAGAACACTGAGTGCCAGTGAGGAGCTGAACCCTTAGGATGGGATGGACATTAAGAGCTGCACTAACACTTGAGTTACTTTCCCAGGGGGTGGTCAACACTAAACTGATTTTTTGATTTATGATTAAATTATGTATCTTGAAATAGGAGAATATCTGACTTTCTCTCCAGGATATTCAAATATCATCACACATATCCTCATCAATGGCAGGCAGTAGGAAAGGTCCACAAGAAGAAAAAGATCCTGGAATGGTAGTGCAGAGGCAAAGTCATAAAGTTTGAATGAAGGGGCCAGAGGGTCAGAGATTCAAGAACTTCTGGTTCGTGGATATAGGAAAGGCAGGCAATAAGCTCTTCTGAAGAGAAAAATTCATTTATAACCAGCTCTTCTCCC
Organism: Peromyscus nudipes; assembly: GCA_902168325.1. NCBI lineage: Eukaryota > Metazoa > Chordata > Mammalia > Rodentia > Cricetidae > Peromyscus > Peromyscus nudipes. Next base: position 6,004 of record CABHPH010148999.1, on the reverse strand, counting down.
TGTCTTCCAGCTCTTATATTTTACAATAGTCTGTGAGTCTTAGGGTGATAATAGATATTGGAGGGCTGTGACACAACCATTCTCTTTTTGCTCAGCACCCTAAGCAATCAAGAGTCTCTGGAATTCTCACCATTCAATGTACAGAAAATCTAGTTTGATGAAGTCTGAGCATAGCGTTTCTCCATGGGTACAAACATGGATATTTAGAAGGTAAATTGATAGCATCTCAGTTTCATTAAACAACAATAATTGTTCCTGCTTGGGGTCTATGACCTCCTTAGCCATGAGTTATTGCCAGGGTTTATGGTAGCAGGCATGGGATTCTTCCTTTGGAATAGGGCTAAGATCCAATCAGAGTTAGGGTGGTTGCCCATGAAAAAGCCTTGTCCCTATTACAGCAGTGGGTGCTGCTGCCTTATTAGTTAGCACAGTTGCTGGTAGAGTTCACAGCTGGATAAGACCACTGATGCCTTTTCTCTTCCAACAGCCTACATAGCATAATTCCTACTAGCATTACAAAAGCTATCCAAGGAGAAAGTTTTCAACTCCCTTGCATCTTGATTTATTTCTGTCTTACATCCAAGATATGCAGTATCTTTAGTAATAGTGCCTCATGGATAAGAACTTTAAAAGAAATATCTCACACATGGTACCGGCATTTTTCTTAGGAGCAGACATTTAGTTTATTTAATTTCTATTTAATTTTTTACCTTCTATGTCTACGTATGATTTTATACACTTTTATTTATTTATGTTGTATCTGTGTGTGTGTGTGTGTGTGTGTGTGTGTGATTGCTTATGTGCCCTGTATGTGAACAGATGCCTGTATGTGAGACATCAGAAGAGAGATTCAGATTTCCTGGAGCTAAAGTTTCAGGTGGTTATTAACTGCTAACGAGAATTCCTGGAAGGAAATTTGAATCAAGTTTCTCAACTGATGAACCATTTCTCTGTTACTCTTAACTTATATTTTAATTGACTTACACAGTAGTAGTTTCACACATCATTTTTTGATGAATTACATTGTAGAAATAGCCATCCAACAATTCTATGAAGTCAGTGTGTGTTGTTATTAGTGACTAGTTAAAAGAAGGTGATTTCTCAATTTTGAAAAATACATTATTATTATTATCTATGTGTGCTATGGATTATAGAGGCATACTAAAACATATACCCGACCCTAGATCCCGTCCCTGGGCACCAGTCACCCCTGGGAAGACGTGCCCACCCTGGCCCCAGGTTCTGGCCAGCTGGCAGGCTCCCTTCTACCCCCACCCCTACCGGGAAGGCCCCCCTTCTCCAAGATCCCCTGCAGACCCTGCAGTCTCCAAGCCCTGCCCCCAAGCCCAGACCCCCCACCACTTCCTGAGACTTAGAGACCGGCCCCCAGCTCCCATCCTGCCCTGGATTTCCCTTCTGGACAAAGCTCCCATCCTGCCCCGGACTTCCCTTCTGGACAAGAGACTTCTTTTCTGGACAAGAGCTGCAATCTTGCCTCGGACTTCCCATCTGTACAATAGCTCCCATCCTGCTTCAGCCTTCCCATCTGGACAACAGCTCCCAACCTGCCTCGCACTTCCCATTTGGACAAGAGAGTCCCATCTGGACAAGAGAGAGAGACTTCCCGAATCTGTCAGCTCTTTCTGCACCAAGTGCACTGATAAGACCAAGATCGAACACAAGGAGATGGGCAGACATCAAGGCAGAAGTACATACAACAAAATGAAGAGCAATACAGCATCGCCAGAACCTAGCCCTCCTCCAACATCTAGAGCTGATCATCAAAAATTGGAAGAAGCAGAAGAAAACAGCCTTATGAATAACATCATGAAGAAGGTAGAGGCTTATATAGAGGAACAGACAAAAAAATGGCAAGAACGCTGTAAAATCCTAGAGGAAAGGACAATTAAATTAGAAGAAAACAATAAAGTCCTGGAAGAAAACAATAAAGCACTGAAAGAAAGCCATGAAAAAGCAATGAAACAGGTCCAAGACCTGCAAAGGGAAATAGAAAAAAATGAAGAAGACACAAACAGAGGGAATGCTGGAAATAGAAAATCTAAGGAAACAATCAGGAACTTCAGACGCAAGTATAACCAACAGAATGCAAGAGATGGAAGAGAGGATCTCTGGCGTTGAAGATACAGTAGAAGAAATAGATTCATCAGCCAAAGAAAACACTAAAGCCAACAAAGTCATGACCCAAAATGTCCAAGAAATCTGGGACACCATGAAAAGACCAAACCTACAAATAATAGGGATAGAAGAAGGAGAAGAATACCAACTTAAAGGCACAGAAAATATATTCAACAAGATCATAGAAGAAAACTTTCCCAACTTAAAGAAGGAAATGCCTATGAAGATACAAGAAGCCTATAGAACACCAAACAGACTAGACCCCCAAAAAAAGTCCCCTCGCCACATAATAATTAAACAACTAAACATACAGAATAAAGAAAGAATATTAAGAGCAGCAAAGGAAAAAGGCCAAGTGACCTATAAAGGCAAACTGATCAGAATAACACCTGATTTCTCAATGGAGAATTTGAAAGCCAGAAGAACATGGACAGATGTAATGCAGACACTAAGAGACCATGGATGCCAGCCTAGACTAATATACCCAGCAAAACTTTCAATCATCATAGACGGAGTGAACAAGACATTCCAAGACAAAGCCAGATTTAAACAATACTTATCCACAAACCCAGCCCTATAGAAAGCACTAGAAGGAAAATTCCAACCCAAGGAAGTCAGATACACCCTTGAAAACACAGGCAATAGATGACACCACAGCAGTAAACCCCAAAGATAAGAGGTACAGACACACTACCACCAAAAAATAACAGGAATGAACAATCACTGGTCATTAATATCTCTTAATATCAATGGACTTAATTCACCTATAAAAAGACACAGGTTTACAGAATGGATACGAAAGCAGGACCCATCTTTCTGTTGCATACAAGAAACACACCTCAAATACAAAGATAGACACTACCTAAGAATAAAAGGCTGGGAAAAGACTTTCCAATCAAACGGTCTTAAGAAACAAGCGGGTGTAGCCATCCTGATAGCCAACAAAATAGACTTCAAACTAAAATAAATCACAGGAAGGATCCACCAAGAGGAAGTTTCAATTCTGAACATTTATGCCCCAAACACAAGGGCACCCACATATGTAAAAGAAACACTATTAAAGCTTAAACCACATATAAAACCCCACACATTAATAGTGGGAGACTTCAACACCCCACTTTCACCACTGGACAGATCTCCTAAATGGAAACTTAACAGAGAAATAAAGGACTTAACTGATGTCATGACCCAAATGGACTTAATTGATATCTACAGAACATTCCATCCTAACAAAAAAGAATATACTTTCTTCTCAGCACCCCATGGAACCTTCTCCAAAATCGACCACATACTTGGCCACAAAGCAAATCTCAACAGATACAAAACAATTGGAATAGCCTCCTGTGTTCTATCAGACCACCAAGGTTTAAAGTTAGATTTCAACAACAACAAAAACTACAGAAAACCTACAATCTCATGGAAACTGAATAATGCACAACTGAATCACCAATGGGTTAGGGAAGAAATAAAGAAAGAAATTAAAGAATTCCTAGAGATCAACGAAAATGAAGACACCACATACCCAAACCTATGGGACACTATGAAAGCAGTGCTAAGAGGGAAATTCATAGCACTAAATGCTCACATAAAGAAGTTGGAGAAATCTCACACTAGTGACTTAACTGCACACCTGAAAGCTCTAGAACAAGAAGCAAAGTCTCCCAGGAAGAATAGACGCCAGGAAATCATCAAAGTGAGAGCTGAAATTAATAAAATAGAAACAAAGAGAACAATACAAAAAATCAATGAAACAAAGAGTTGGTTCTTTGAGAAAATCAACAAGATAGACAAGCCCTTATCCAAACTAACCAAAAGACAGAGAGAGAGCATCCAGATTAACAAAATCAGAAATGAAAAGGGGGACATAACAACAGACATTGAGGAAATCCAGAGAATCATCAGGTCATACTTCAAAAACCTCTATTCCACAAAACTGGAAAAATCTAAAAGAAATGGATAATTTTCTGGATAGGTACCACATACCTAAGTTAAATCAAGACCAGATAAACTATTTAAATAGTCCAATAACCCCTAAGGAAATAGAAACAGTCATTAAAAGTCTCCCAACCAAAAAAAGCCCAGGACCAGATGGTTTCAGCGCAGAATTCTACCAGATCTTCAAAGAAGAGTTAATACCAATACTCTCTAAATTGTTCCACACAGTAGAAACAGAAGGAACATTACCATACTCCTTCTATGAGGCTACAATTACCCTGATTCCTAAACCAAACAAGGATACAACAAAGAAAGAGATCTACAGACCGATCTCCCTCATGAACATTGATGCAAAAATACTCAATAAAATACTGGCAAACAGACTCCAAGAACACATCAAAACAATTATCCACCATGATCAAGTAGGCGTCATCCCAGGGATGCAAGAGTGGTTCAACATACGAAAGTCCGTCAATGTAATACACCATATAAACAAACTGAAAGAAAAAAACACATGATCATCTCACTAGATGCAGAAAAGGCATTTGACAAAATCCAACACCCCTTCATGGCAAAGGTCTTGGAGCGATCAGGAATACAGGGAACACACCTCAACATAATAAAGGCAATTTACAGCAAGCCAACAGCCAACATCAAATTAAATGGAGAGAAACTCAAAGCAATTCCACTAAAATCAGGAACGAGGCAAGGCTGTCTGCTCTCCCCATACTTATTCAATATAGTACTTGAAGTTCTAGCCAGAGTAATAAGACAGCATAAGGAGATTAAGGGGATACAAATGGGAAAGGAAGAAGTCAAGCTTTCCCTATTTGCAGATGACATGATAGTATACTTGAGTGACCCCAAAGATTCAACCAAGGAACTGATACAGCTTATAAACACCTTCAGCAACATAGCAGGATACAAGATCAACTCAAAAAAATCAGTAGCCCTCCTATATACAACTGACAAACAGGCTGAGAAGGAAATCAGAGATACATCACCCTTTACAATAGCCACAAATGACATAAAATACCTTGGGGTAACGCTAACCAAGCAAGTGAAGGACCTATATGACAAGAACTTCAAGTCCCTGAAAAAAGAAATTGAAGAAGATGTCAGAAAATGGAAAGATCTCCCATGCTCATGGATAGGCAGGACTAACATAGTAAAAATGGCAATTTTAACAAAAGCTATCTACAGATTCAATGCAATCCCCATCAAAATACCAACACAATTCTTCACAGACCTGGAAAGAATAATACTCAACTTCATATGGAAAAACAAAAAACCCAGGATAGCCAAAAGAATCCTGTACAATAAAACAACCTCTGGAGGCATCACGATCCTTGACTTCAAGCTCTACTATAGAGCTACAGTAATAAAAACAGCTTGGTACTGGCATAAAAACCGACTTGTGGACCAATGGAATCGAATTGAAGACCCTGACATTAATCCGCACACCTATGAACATATAATTTTTGACAAAGAAGCCAAAAGCGTACAATGGAAAAAAGAAAGCATCTTCAACAAATGGTGCTGGCATAACTGGATATCAACGTGCAGAAGGCTGCAAATAAATCCATATCTATCACCGTGCACAAAACTTAAGTCCAAGTGGATCAAAGACCTCAACATAAATCCAGCTACTCTGAACCTGCTAGAAGAGAAAGTAGGAAGTAGTCTTGAACGCATTGGCATAGGAGATCGCTTCCTAGGTATAACACCAGTAGCTCAGACTGAGACAAACAATCAATGGGACCTCTTGAAACTGAAAAGCTTTTGTAGAGCAAAGGATACGGTCAACAAGGCAAAGAGACAGCCCACAGAATGGGAAAAGATCTTCACCAACCCCACATCTGACAGAGGACTGATATCCAGAATACATAAGGAACTCAAGAAATTAAACATCAAAATTCCCAACAGTCCAATT